>JAIUZE010074501.1:0-68656 GCA_022085475.1 Heliosperma pusillum | reverse complement strand
ACTTACTTGATGAATAATGCCATTGTCTTCACAAAAGGAAATGAACTCGGTAGGGAAATATTCCCCACCCCTATCACTTCTCAAAATTTTTAATTTTCTGCTCTTTTGTGTCTCTACCATGGCCTTGTAAGTTAAAAACATGTCATATGCTTGGTCTTTTGTTTTCATTAGATAGATATAGGTAAATTTAGAACAATCATCAATAAAAGTAATAAAATACCTACTACCACCTCTTGTTAAAACACCATTTAATTCACAAATATCAGAATGTACAAGTTCTAAAATATCAGATGTTCTATCGACCTTAGGAAAAGGTTTCCTTTTCATTTTTGCTTGGACACAAACTTCACATTTTTCCTTATGTTCGTTACTATAAGAAATAATTCCGTTTTTACACATAAGTTTCATTGTTTGATAATTTACATGTCCTAAACGATTGTGCCAAAGATTAAATGTTGTACATTCTATATTAAAACTGAAATTAAAAGATTGCACACAAGAAGAATTAGAACCTTCAATTTTATTGATACTTAGTTTAAACATGCCATCGGAAACATAGCCTTTTCCGACAAAGGAACCGGCTTTGGACAGAATAATCTTATCGGACTCTATAACAGCTTTGAGTCCTTTCTTACATAATACAAATCCAGAAACTAAATTCTTCTTAATTGGAGGAACATGTAATACATTGGTAAGAGTAACTTTCTTTCCGGAAGTAAAATGGAGTATCACACTTCCTGTTCCGAGAACTTTGTTTGCAGAATGATCTCCTAACAGAACTTCATGACCATCGACAGCCTCGACATAGTCTTTGAAGAAGGAGCGATTGTTGCAGATATGTGTGGTAGCACCTGAATCGTACCACCAATCATCATTTCTAGTGACTGCAGCCATGTGCAATTCTTGGATCATACCAATATGCATTTCAGAAATCATGGCAACAATCTCATTTTCTTTTTGTTCAACAATATTTGCAACTGCCTTATCTTCATTTTTCTGCCTTTTGTGATCCCTTTCCTTTTCTTTCTTTGGATTCTTACAGAATCGCTTGATATGGCCCTTTTGAAGACAATTGTGACACACAATTTCTGACCAATCCTTCTTACCCTTTTTCTTTATATTAGAAGAGTTCGAGTCATCATATGCTTTTCTCTTGCCTTTGTGATTATTCTGATTAACATAGTTAACATTAGAACCAGAAGCCATATTAATTTCTTTCTCCCGAATTCGAGTTTCCTCTTCAATTCGTAAATGTTTCTGAATCTGGTCTAATGTAAATTCTTCAGAAGTATGCAACAATTTCTTCCTGTAATTATTCCAGGATGGTGGCAACTTTGCAATGATTCCCCCAACAATCAGTTTTTCTGGAATTTCTATGGATAAATCTTTGAACTTAGAAATTAAAATCAGAAATTCATGAACTTGATCTAGAATAGAAGTACCATCAACCATAGTAAATTTAAAGAATTTAAAAGTGATAAACTTATCTGCCCCTTGTTTTTCAGCGTCATACTTGAATTCCAGGGATTTTCACATCTCTTGTGCAGACTGAATTGGAGTATAAAGATCGTATAATCGATCAGAAAGTGAATTTAGAATGTATCCCCTGCACAACATCTCGTCTTCAGTGCGCTTTTTGCGTTCTGCAATTATCCCTTCAGTGTCGTCGCTTGACGGTTCTGGCAGTGCACCCAATTTTGGATCAAGGACATAAAAAATCTTGAGTGCAGTCAGAATGAATGACATCTTCTCCTTCCAACGCAGGAAATTTGTTCCATCAAACCGATCTAGTTTCACAGCATCATTACCGAAAATCTTCATAGTGTTTTCCATACTAATAATATTATCCTAAGATTGTTATATAGAAATATACTACAGTAATATGCAAAATACAGAAATAAAGAAACTAGATTAGGACGAGAAACCTCTGTCCTTAGGATAATATTAGCCCCCACTATATGCTGATGGGATCAAAGGCTAATTACCCCCAGGATTCCCTAATCTAAGAACGGAATTACAGCAAACTCATCCATTCTCCACGAACATAAAAACAGACATTTGTATTTTCTTTGTGTATGAAATTTTTGGATTGCAAGATGATCCTTTCTGTTTGTCTGCCAATTCTTTTATAAGGGTTGGAAGGGGCAGTTATTAATAACCCCCCAGCAGTTGCAACTGTTGGCAGAAAAACCGAAAATAAAAAAGAAGGACTGAAATAAAGACGTCTTATTGACAGAACTCGTGTTCGTGCCTAGTCTATGATTATTAAATATTAATAATCCTTACTAGCATATTAAGCCCAATGTCAACTTGGCCCAATAGTCCAAATCTTAGTCCATTTAGTATACTAACCACATAGGTTAATATAAACACAATATAAGCAATCTATTCTTTCCATGTGGGATAACATTCCACACTTAACATTTCACACTTAACAAAATATTGGAGACTATTATCTAACAATGATGACCAACCACGACTACCATCCTATCCTATTTCCCACTAGTAAGGAGTATTTCCCGTTTATGCGAATTTATTATTTGATTGTTTTGATTATAAATGAAAAGTAACTTTAGGATCTTATTTGAATGGAAAATGAGATGGCGCCACCGGGTGGTACTCAAATTGGGCGCCACCGAGGATATTATAGTAAAATACCTAGATTTTTTCATTTTTCTCAACTAAAATTTGAATTTTAAACAAGTTAATGAAAAGGGGTAGTTTAGGAACTATAAATTGTTTAACTAATTATGATTTCCATTCTTTTTGCCACATTTTATGGAGGAATGACAACAAACATTATACTGGCTTGCATAGTACTCCATAGTTAGTAAATGGCGAAATGATGAATGCTTTTTGCCGTCTTCCCAGCAATGTATAAACATATAATGTTGATCATGTCGATGTACATTAACTAAAGATTTTAAATGGTATTTAATTCATGAAAAAAGGTAGTGGGCACTACCTAGTGTACGAGGGTTAGAAACATAGTAACACACATAGTACCATTTTCTTCTTTACCGATGGATTGCAAAAAAATTTATCGTTCATTGGCTTATAGATGAAGAACATAATTTAATGATGAAGAAACCTACTTAATTACTTATTGATAAAGAGTGTTTTGTGTACTATAGATTGATATTAAAGATATTATTTTGGTATAAATTATTATGGATAAAAATTAGTTTTATTATAAAATTACATGCCTACCCTTGAAATTTTGGCGCAAAAACGAAAATAAGCATGTTATTTCTTTCGTTTTTATTTTCTTTAGTTATGGTGGCGCCGAGAATTGGTGCCACCGGGTGGCGTGCCACCGGGTGGCGCCCTATCGCCATCCTATTTGAATATGGTCCTTATTTTTGCGTCAATTAGTAATTCGATATTTTACATTTACTACCCTTTGACTGAAATGGGATTTTGATTTTCTGATTTATAAAATTGGTTCTGCTGAAGTCTTGAGTAATAAACCATGAGTTTAGTTACATGTGATTTTCTCTCTTCTTTTGTGTTTATTTTTATTCGTTTTCAGAAATATCTTTTTATTTAATTAGTATTTGCTAACATTTAACTGTTATCAAGTACAGAGTATTATAGCTTCAGAAAGGGTTCAATATTGCGTTGTAAGAGCTTCAACTGATATCTATTGAGTACTCAAAAGAGCAGTTTAATTATACTTTTTCTATGAAAATTTCTTAAAATGACCTTTAATCTCAGTTACAGAAGACCATTGTTGCCTCCTTCATCATACAGTCATACTACAACTGATCAAGATAGAAATAAAGTGCTTTGCACATTGGTTATCGCTGTCTCAATACAATAACTTATGTATTTAAAATTAACCTTTTCCTTGGGTATGGGACTTTGGAGGAAACAGAGGGAGAGATTTGGAAGGAACTACTATCTTCTATTTGGTTAGCACAAGAATAGTGGAGCGATTTGGAAGGAATTATTGGCTTCTATATTGTCAACGAAAGAATGGTGGAGTAATTTGGATGGGTGGGGGAAATGAATCGGTCCTCCATTTGTTGCTTCTCCACTACTTGATCGAATGATGTAACATACTTGCTCTAATATTACGTGGTGAGTTTGTATGCTGAAAATGAATTGTTACTTCGTATAAAATAACTCGATTGTTTACGTCAATAGATTCAACAATGTTTTTTAGTATCTTACTAACAAACAGGTAAAATTGAATGTTTTGCTCTCTGAAGTTGATAGTATACCATGAGAACATTTTCCACCTCCTATCCCTAGGAAGTTATGTATTTGAAGCCTTTATTGCAGATGATGTTATTTCATAAACTGTGATTGTTTCCTTTTAAAGTTTTAAATTTATTTTTAACACAAACATCAGTAGCATCTCTTCAACTACTTGAAAAGTTGAAAACTTGAAATGGCTAGAAACAACTAAATTGACCCTTCACTTTGCATTGATTTTTACTTTGTTAATGTCTAAATGTAAAACTGATGCTGAAATCAAGAGCTACTTGTGGAAAAGTGCAGTTTGGCTAAAATTGTTTTACGCTTGATTAAAACTTTGGGTATGAGCTAAGCATATGGTACTGATTGGCTTTTATTTCTCTTATTCAGAGTGCGCTAGGGATGATTAAAATGGTTTTATAATCCGGCTTTCAAGTATATATTTATCTTGAAATATATAAAGTAGGCATGACAATTGAGCCAAACACAAACCTGCAGGTTCGTATTTCCTAACACACTTCTTAGTCAACATCAATGTCAAATATAACTCTTGAGATCCCTCTTCATCTACCTCATATTTTTTAAATCCCTGCCAATTAATGTATTATCCCAAAATGACTGACGCTTACATATATTCTCACCGTTCAGTTCCGGTTAAGACTGCTTGTACGCGACAACAACTGAGGGAACCACAACACCTCCACTTTCGAAATTCTAAACCAATAGTAAGTTATTCCATCCGTCCGGTCATCTCATTTAAGACCCGTCTTAAGCATAAGACGAGCAAGTACATATAAAAGTTTTGTCTTTATTATTACCATGTGATAGTATTTGGCTCATCTCAAGATTAAAACGGATAGTGTCCGTCTTAAATACATACGCACGTCTAAGTTTTTCTAATGGCATTAACAACTTGCTAAGGTTTTTTATTAAGGTTAATATTTGATTTTCTGTTTAAATTGAAGTGAATGGGTATCACGTATCAGTTTGGTACTCAAGCACACATGTGAACTAACACTGCTTAACTATATGACCATGGAAGCCGGGTCTTACTTAAAACGGATATCATGACGTGTGTTTGTCGAGAATGGTTTTCCCTATTTTTATGCACCGTCTCTCCATTTATAATACTTCAAAAAGAAAGGAAGCACTTAATAGTCAAAATGCTGCTAGATCTAAGATATATTGTTTAAGGTATAAGGTTGTGAAACACTATTGAAAACAAAACAAAAAAGTTTAGCACGCTGCAACTTTGAAAATGCACCACCTCAACTTTTAAACGTGTCACAGTCTTGGTTCATAAAACGGAAGATATATCTATGGTAAAGGTGTATTTTTCAATTTGTGTACATTGTGTTAGCTAAATACCGTATGTACAATTTACTCCAAAAGTAGGGAGTCTCTTTGTCCCAACGTTTGATAAATCATGATCCATGGTAGTTAAGAATTGGTAACTACTTCCTACAAACTCAAGGAAAATAAGAAATTATTTTTGCTAATTTAATAATTTGGGAGAAATTCAGAAAGAAAACAAACATGAGAGTTTGAGTCAGGAAACACTAGAGAGAAAAAAAAATGGTAGTTAAAGAGGGAGCTCTACTCTGACTTAACTAAAATTTAGCTACAAAATCACTTTATATGAACTTGCATCATGAACTAACACATCCCAAAAATGCAGTTTGTCAATGCCACACAAAGACACAAAATCAGGATGCACCATGGACAAGAACCAGTCTAAGCCATGATAGATCCAACGAGGACAAGAAAAGTTCTAAGCCAACAAAGACATACAAAATGGACGGTCACACGGGAAGAGCCAAACAGTAGAATAAAAGATGAAAAATAACACATTAATTAATTCATTACAAAATAAAATAAATTTGTATCCTGATAATATATTTATGCACTACTTTTCCTTACTCGTAATGTTCAATGCATATTGAGTTGCATTTTTACAATAAGTAAACACAAATGTCGCTCGAGCGATGGTCCAACGTCAAACATACGAATACACATAAACGTCCCGTTCATTACATAGGTCATAAAATTAGTTATATATTGTATGCTAACCTTTTACTAATCAGTTTACAAACACTAAAACTTTTCTACGCTTCCTCTCATCTTTCCTCCATATTTCTAACCATCAAAGAGAAGAATGAAGGTTCATGCTTTCAATAAATTAGGGCTTTCATCCTTGCAATCGATTAGGGTTAGAATGATTTGATTATTAAAGCAGTTTACAGATTCGTTGGGTCGTCTTGTTTAATTTTTTTCGCTATCGTAAATACGTTTTCTTCTAAAAGTTTAAAAAGAGACTATAATTTATTCCAAGCCTAATTTCCGTCTGTCAAATGTCGTAGCAAAATTAGTTATCGTTTGTCATGTGTAAATTATTTATAAACATCTATCCCGAATAACGTGAACTGTTTATCTCAATTGAAAAGCTTCTAAAACCTAATTTATATGTTGAATATAATATGGGTATTTTTCACACATGATCCTTGAAAATATTAGATGATGATAGGCTTTGTAATTTCTCAAAAATAATGTTTTAAACCTTTTTTATGAATCGTAACATTTTATGCGACGAGTTTTGTTAGTTGTGATAAATCTGTGTTTTGAATCGTGATGGGTGGGTAATTCGGTTACAGGTCGTCCAAAAGAAGTTGGAGATAAGAGTATTAGGATTCTAGAATAGTTGCACTGCATCGATTGGATTTTTATGGAATTAGTTATGCATTTTATAGCCAGGGTGTGCAATGCTGAAAAGTAGGGGAAAGTCGAGTTTGGTTCTTAAGTTGAGATTACAATATAGGTCATGATGAGTCTAGTTATGGGCATGTTTAGTTGATTAGATATTATGTAATTATACATAAATATGTTAATATAGGTGATGGATTTGTGAAAGATCAACATGTGAATACTTGTAATCGGATTTGCTTTCAGGTAAGGTTTCCCTACTTGGTACTTCATATGTTGTCATTGTGATAAGATGTGCTACTGTGATTGTTGTTATTTGTTGATGATGATGATGGTTACTGTTGTGATGGGGATGGTGTTCGGGTTGGAGTTTGGAGGTGTGTTACTGTTACTGTTACTATTTGGTAGGCCGATCGGGAGACGGTCCACACCCCAAGTTCGCCTCTCAGAGCTCTCCCGCTACAAGGGGGATGTGCACATTAATATTCCGAGAACTCTCACTGCGGTGAGAGGGGCTTTCGATGTCCAGTGATGCGGTCTTTCTTCAACACTGAGCACCCCGTTTTTCTTCCGAGTGCAATTCAATGAAGAAGGTAGACTATGTCACCTTTTCTGGTGCAACTCGATGATGTAAGAGGGCTACCATTTGTACCATGATGTATTTATCTTTGACACCACGTACCGTATTACTAACAGGTACAATCTGATTTGTGGTGTGTTCATTGGTATAAACAATCACTGGTCCAATGCCATGTTTGGGTGTGCCTTTCTCTCGGATGAGAAAGAAAAATCTCTTCAATGGTTGTTCAACGTGTTTAACGAAGCTATGGATGAGGATGATTGTCATGTCTCTATCGTCACTCACGAAGACTAAGCAATGTCAAACGCCGATTGAAAAGGTTCGTGTTGGTTACCATTATCCACCAAATGATGGGTTTTTTTTTTACATGTTAAGTTAATCGTCCATTATGTAACGACCTAACCAATGTGTGGGTACTAACTAACACTAAGGTTAAAATATATCAACATATGGTAACATTTCAGACATAAGTTAATATTTTATGAACTTGGACACTTAACTGTTCAATAGGTGACCATTTAACCTACAATATGTCACCATTTGAAGAACATAAATAACCATTCATATCAATAAAAAAGATATGAACATATGAACCCGATATGTTAACATTGTCTTTTGGTTTGCAGATTTACCCAAGAAGCAGACACAAGCTATGCCAATGGCATATTCAACAAAATCCTATGTCCCACTTTGGATATCTAAAGCATGATAGCACATTCCAGAATTTGTTCAACAAATGTCTTAATGGTTGCTATAACAAACCCGAATTTGAATCGACATGGCAAACAATGACGAAAAAGTCTGGGTTAGAAAACAACCCATGGTTTAAAAGATTGTATACACTTCATTTAAAATGGTGCACCATGTTAAACAACCAATATTTCTCTGCTGGTATTTTATCTTCCCAAAGGAGCGAGAGTACAAATCACACGATGGGTTTTGAAGCGTCCAAAACAACATCCATCACTGAATTCTTCGGTATATTTGAGACGATTGTTAGAAGGTGGATAGGGGCGGAGAAGCGTACATAATTCAACAGTATAAGAGCGATCCCTTCGTCTATGTTCCACCTGGCGGGACTTCTCCGTCGTCTGATTCCCATTCCTCTTCACAAGACGCATCGTTTTCCGATAAGCTTTTGTTTTCTACTTCAGACTCCACGGCCTTTCCCTTGCCTTTCCCTAGAGTGAATGTCACCTTCTTCTTCCCCTGCGCCTTGTCACTCACTGTTTGTTCCTCCCCTAAATCACCTCCATTTCCTTTCAGTTTCCCGCCACCGCCATCTTCTTTCCTTGAGCCTTTAATTGTGAAGTCGGTTCGTTTCTCCCCACTTTGACAGTAAATAAGACAATAAAAATGAAGACATAAATTAAAAACTATCAAAGGCTGCAAAACTAGAAAAAAATAAAATATATATGCAACATGACGATACCTTCTTTGACGACGTCACTTGCATGTGTCTCTTTATTAGTTTTCTTAGGTGGTACCTTATTGGTTGCATCTTTCTTTCCCATGTTACCAAATATTGTGATAATATTTGGTAGTGTAGGATGATTTGTTAGGTATTATATATAGGAGATAAATACGGTAATTTAATTTGGAATTTGAAAGGTGATGAGGGAAAAAGATGAGTAATGTTTTTGAAGTGACGAGTGAACGAGGGAGGGGTAGTGATTTGAATATAAAAGTTGAAATGAGAGGAAGAGTGTATGAATGGTAAGAAATGTGCATAGCGAAGTTAATGAAATAAATTGATTAAAAAATATAACTAGTCACTTCATATTCCCTCTAATCTAATCAACTTCCCTCGCCTTCTTCTCTATACGGTTGTACCATTTCCCACAAATAGGAGACTATCCGACCCGTCGTAAGCTTGTGACTGATACCATCCGTTATAAGCAAGACTAAGTGTTATGGTATCCGTCAGTCCGTCACAACTTAGCAAACACGTAAGAGCATCTCCAATGGTTTAGCTTAGGGATTTGCTTGCAATTTTGTAAAATTGTAAGCTAGTAGCTCAACCATTGGAGTTGTCCAAGTAGACTGACTTTGTATTTGAGCCACAAATTTTTTTGAGCTAGTAGCTCCATGGAATTACTTGCATAAATGAACCCACATGAGGAACATAGCCAATAGAAAAATAGAGAAGTCTATTAAGTGAGTCAACTTAAGCTACTAGTAAATAACATATACCATTGGGGGAAATTCTAACTTATAACTTAAAATACTACTTCCTCCGTTCCATTTGATTGTATACGTTTGCTTTTTGTACACTATTCATATGTGAGAAGAATATTTTGTACAACTTCTAATATATAATATAAAAGATAGTCATGCGAGATCTTGTTTCAATTGTCTTTCCGAGTACAATATTAATATCAAATTTTTATAATTTTTAATAATATGTAACTAAAGATATAAACAAAACAAAATGAGCATTGACATACGTGATAAAGCAAACGTATACAACTATATGGAACGGAGAAAGTAGTAGTTTAAAAAAAATGATGTGTTAAGGTAAACTTAAATTAGTTGCAGTTAACTTACCATTAGAAATGCTCTGACTAATTTGTTACCATTAAAGACCGGAAGGAGAGGAAGTGCAAGAGTAAATTGACTTTTCACATGCAAAGACGTCATAATTCCCACATGATCACTAATCTGTAATCACTACACATCCTCCCACTCTCATCCCTCACTTCCTTTTGACGCCAGCTCTCCTCACGTTTTTGTGCAATCTCAACATTCTCAAGTACCTCACTTATTCAACACTTTCCTCTTCTCATTATTGTTTCTTCAACCTCCTCATTCTTTCATCACTTCTTTTCAGTCTCTCTATCTTTCTCACACCTTGCAACATTCCTTTAATCTCCCTTATTATTTGTCTCACCTTTAGTAATCTTCACAATATCTTCACTTTATATAAAGTAAAGCTCACAATTTCCAATTTTTTAACAGTTTCCCTGTACTTTGGACATGTTAGCAGTATTTTCAACTATATTCAATCATTCTGCAGCAAACCCAGTTCGTAAAATCATCCATTTACCATCTAAATTTCCCCTAAAATTGATCCAAATAAGAAAATGGAGGATTCAATTGAAAATGCAAGAAAGATAAGAAAGAGAGGAGGGTGTTCGCCATCATCATCTACATCATCAATGATCCAAAATAACAGATTTAAAAGGGTAATTTTGGGAGGCAAGAAAAAAAGTAGTGGAAGAAAGGTGGGCACGCAGTCTCCATCCGTAATTATACGCGCAGCCGCCTCGCCGCGATACCCAGCAAGCTTGTCAGCCAGGTCTAACGGGCAGACGCCGGTGTCTGCCCGGAAATTGGGAGCTACATTGTGGGAAATGAACCAAGTGCCGACTCCGAGGATTCTAAAAGATGAAGATGAAGATGAAGACGAAGACGATGAGGGTTTAATGGTGAAAAGGGTTGGAAGGAGGGAGAAAATGAGAAGAAGGGGTTTGAACAATTGTGGATATTTACCACCTCATTTGTCTGATCCTTCTCATAGTCCTGTTTCTGAGGTAGTCTTTATACCTTTTTATTTTTATTTTGTTTGTTTGTTTGTAGCTAAATGTGATTCTTTGTAGCTTTCTTTAGATAGGAGTATAGCTAATAGGCCCTATGCTAACTATTATGGATATATGGGATTCTTACATTATTCTAGGCTTGTAGCTATTCTCATTGTTTATTGGATTTTATGTTATCAGTCAATAGTAAGTATCGTTTGTGATCCTTAGAAGCTGGTAACCTCCTCTCTCTCCCATTTGCAACTTGTCACAAATGAGAATTTGTGATCAATTAAACTACCACTTTCATCATTTATTTAACTTTGATTAACATATCTCTTATATAAAATAAAAAAGTTTAAACAAATAATTGTGATTTCTTGCTTAATGTGGATTGTAGTCGTATAGAACTACATGAGCAGCCAATCGTATCATCTTGAGTTTTAACAGGACTTGGACTGTATTCTCAAGGAATTGAATCGGTTAATGGAATTGCTCATCGGTAGGACCCTAGATTATTGTAGAGGATTGTGGCTTAGGGTTTTTGTTAATTAGTCAAGGATTTGGAAGGATGTTTTGATTTGTTAAAAATATGTATGTACCATAGGCTCGGTCGTAAAATCAGCGTTTGTCATTTCCTGCCTTGCCTATATGACACTGCATCATGCTTTTAAGGTTTGTGGACATTCTAACTTTTAAATTTGTCACTTACACACGATTGCTAAACACTGCCCCTTTGTTTTGGTCAAGTTAGTAGATTCAGTTCGTGACATTTCGATATAAGTCCCCGAGCAATTAGATTGACGTTATTTTTATAAGGGTTCAGGTTTCGTGGTGTTAAGTACAGGCGTCTGGTGTTTACATCTTTAAATTAGTTTGTATTGGTAGCATGAGTTTGAAGTGTCATACTTATACTGTAGTGCTGTTCAATCAGGAAATAATCATGTTTCTTATGCTTTGTCATTTCAGGTACATACTAATTATTGTTATGAGTTTTAGGAATTCGATAAAATTTATTTTATTGAGCATTGATGACTATATCTCAACTTAATTGTTACAGAGAATGGAAAAATCTCGAACATACAGTCACAAAAGAAGAGAATCAACTATATCTAGGAGGTTAAAGACTGACCACTTTGATACCATCACTAATGCAAGTTTCATGGAGGTAAGATATATACTTTCTCGCTGAATCGACAGACATATGCGTTTCTCATTTTGTGTCGCTAGGCCAGGATGTGCTAACACAGTGCATGACATGTTGTATCGTAACGTCCACTGTAATATATACCACATGAAACACCATAGCCGTAAGGAGGAAATTGGGTCCACCTCATAAGCCCAAAAGAAATCCTATCCCAAAACCAAATGACAATGGGGTAAAGTATCTCGTAAGTTAGTGAAGTTGACAAACTTTCTTCTCTCTAATCTTTTGTGGGACACTCACTTAGTTGTATGTGACATTTATATAGAAGGGAGTCATGGGTCAACAAATAATAGTCTAATGTTCTTTTTTTTTTTCGGGGAATGTAGATTGAAAGTAGATCCCAATCCCAATCCCCTTATGGATCGAGAGTTGGTGGCAATCCCTGTTTGAAGGATGTCAGTAACGCTTTGACAACTTCAAAGGAGCTACTTAAAATCATAAGCCGTATGTGGGGCCAAGAAGATCGGCCTTCATCAAGGTTGTCACTCGTCTCGGCCTTACACTCTGAGCTTGAGCGTGCTCGCTTGCAGATCAATCAGCTGATACAAGAAGAATGGTCTGATAACAAAGAGATTAAGCATCTTGTTAAGCGTTTTGCAGAAGAAAAGGCAGCATGGATAAACAAAGAGCAAGAATTAGTTGAAGCTGCACTCAAGTCCATAACAGGAGAGCTTGAGGTTGAAAGAAAGCTTAGAAGGCGGGCTGAGAGCCTGAACAAGAAGCTTGGTAAAGAACTGGCAGAAACAAAGGCGTCTTTTCTTAAGGCGGTCAAGGAACTGGAGAGTGAAAAGAAAGCAAGGGTAATTGTGGAACAAGTTTACGATGAACTTGCTGCAAATATTGGCGAAGAAAAAACTCAAATGAAAATCTTGGAGGCTAAGGATCAGTTCGACGAGAAAACTGAAGTTATTAACCTGAGAAATGAGGTTGAAACGTTTCTTATAAACAACGGCATAAAGGAAAATGGAAACAACTCGATGTATCATCGAAGGGACGGGAACTTGGCCTTTTGTGAAAGCGAAGCGAGGGATAATGCTGGTGAATACTCAGGTGATAGTGAATTTCATTCTAATGATCTGAACGTTAATGATCTACTCAAGACCTCTATGACGCTTAACCATTCAGAAAGGAAATCAATTTTCAATCAAGTTGCTAGAAGAAGCACTTCTTTGCTTCGAAGTGTGTCGAATATCGTCCAGTGGGGACATGGTTCGAATCATGAGATTGAGAAACTAGTTGGTAGAAGAAGCTGTGGGGACGAGGTTCAAAGGGACAAATTAGCCAAAGGTGTCCGGAATCATACATTGCCTAGTTCTAGGTTCGGGTTGAAGAGGGAAATAGGTAGTCCTTCAAACCGTCAGTGTGCAGTTTGGCCATCCAGGGAGCTGCGTAGCGCAGCATTGCAGCCAGACGAGAGGATGATAGAAGGGAGTGGCATGAGAGAACGGCAAAATGAAGATAGAGTAGAAGCGCAGAAGTTGAGGAAATCAAGAAGATGATGCATTTGTTTATTTTGTAGGCAACCATCTTGTTGCTCCAGTTTAACCTTTCATTTTATTTGTTTATTTGGGTGCGGGCGCAAATGCTTGTTATTAGAAATCATTGCCCTTCTGACAATCCTGGTCATCTTTTGGCAAGTCAGAACATGACCGTGATAATGTAGGTGATTAAAACTGTCAATTTGCAAGTGTAATGCTTGGAATTATGATACAGGCTTGTTTTCTTATGTACAAGTATGTTTCATTATAACTGTAATTGGTACTTGTACAACAATGGAAAATCCAGGACAGAATTAAAAGAATAATATCACTGTACATTATGTTTTATCTCTGCATGCCCGGCTGCATTGATGGTGCAATCATCGCTCCAGCAGTTTGGTTCTCAACATTGGCATGCCATCCTATAACATATCATGTCCAAAATATAGCGAACATCAGAGTCGATGTAAGAAACGTAATTTGTTTTACTAAACGGTTTCGAATGTGAGATCAAGCTAATGACTTTTGCATACATACATACATCTCATCCCTTTTCCTAATGACTGATCCAAAAGGGGCGTCAGACAAAAGGCGTAAATGTTTAATGGCTATTAATGTATCCAAGTCAATTCCTATTACCATTGAATCATTAAGGTACCTGAATGCATGTCAAAACCTCGGAGTTTAAGCTCGCGATGCTCTTGGCAGAGAGCACATATCTCGCACCAGATATGAATACAACAATCTCCACAACGACTGCCTTTGAGATTATATTGTTGCCTCATTCTTACACGGTAGAAGAATGAATACATGCATGCACATCCAAACACCGCCAGTAGCATCGCGTATATCAATCCATTTATTGGACATGCTGCGCGCTCAGCAACAAAACAAGAGAAATTTAACGACAATTATATATATAGGTCGAGCGTTTTACAATACTACTACATGAAAAATGTCATTTTAAGAGCTTACACGATGCGCCTCGATCAACTATTTCCGAAAACTCCCCAAAGGTAATGCATGGACAAAAACATGTGATGCAACCTGTCAACAAATTTTAATGACGGACTCATATTAGTACTTGTGTATACGTGTCAACATATATCATTCAATTTAAAATTTGACGACAACTTACAATTTGGAATGTCAGAGTACCATTCACAAAGACCCGTATTCCAGTCGACAGATTCAGATACCCTAAATGTGTCAGTTGGTAGCAAAGAAGATGGTGGCTGACTCGTGTGAACTTCGTCTCCTGGTTCGGATAGCCTAAATGACACCTCTTGTTGCGGTGCTGAAGGCATTGTTGGAGCCGAGGGTACGGGGTCATGTGAAGGCTGCATTGTAAGACCAATTATATATTGTGGAAATTGCACAAGTTAAAACACTTTAGATGCTAACTTTTACGGATCAAATGTGCAAGAATGTAGTCGTAAATACAAGTATGCGATAGTACAGAAAATCTTGGGTAAAATTCTGGTTTTTTTTGCAGTTGTATAGGTCTATGCGAAACAGTTGGAAAATAATGCTAAATATTTGCTGGGAAAAACGTTAGTTGGAAAATGAATTAGAGGCCTCCCTAGTCCTTTTCACACAATCGTTGGATTTGCGTGTTTTGGTGATTCTAGAACCACATATTACCGACAAAACAGGAGAAATTTGTCTAAATGAACAAATTAGAGGAATAATCTACATTCCCCTCTTATAATGGCTTAAAAATTGTATATTTTGTCTCATCTTAATCAATTGTAAGAGCCTAAATAAAGAAGATTGGAGGTAGAAAGTAGATAACAACCCTCATCATTTTTTTATTTTTTTTATTAATTTTTTTTTTGGATGACGAGGGAACCCGCAGCCGCTACTTTTGGTGTGCACTGGGTAAATCCCCGGGTATACGTAATAGCCTGCAAACCACGTACACCAGGGTTAACCACCTTTTAAAAGGAGTGACAGACTCGAAGTCTAGAAGGCATAGCCCCAGGCAACAACCCTCATTATTAATGTAGTAATCGTTGGAGGTTAAATTTTGCTATGAAAAAAATGAAAAACACAAAAATTTATAATACCAAATTAATAATGTTTTCTACAATCAAATTATGATTAATAATTGAAAGAAAATAGTGAACTTCAAATATGTATTGGTTAAGATTTGATATGAATCATTTTTAAAAAAATACAATTAACACTATTAACCCGTAGCAAAACCCTCATTAACGACTCTATATTTGAGGGGTTTTAACTAATAGCTAATGGGAGAGTAAAAACCAATCGGAAAAACATTTTTTCAGGTTCGGTCAACCAAGATGGTGTTTGGTCCCTTTTAAAAAGTGTTTTCCAACTGTAAAAACAGAATTGAGGCCAAACATTTATATTTACCAATATAAAAACAAGTTTATTTAAAGCTCATTTCCTAAACCATCCCCTTTAAACAGAAGTAGCAAAATATTGCTACTTCTGCTTCTAGTTAAAGGTAAGATAAGAACCCAAACTTTGCAAAACAAAATCCGCTAAGGATCTTAACGATTATTTTTTTCGTTAAGGACCTTAACACTAACACCGTTACATTTCCGTTAATTAAGTTTCTAACATTAAAATAGAATTTAACAACCAGTATCCATTATCATTTATAACCATCAAAATTAATTAAAGCAAAGGTAACACAAACCCATTAATCTTTGTAACATTGCAAAACTAAAAATGTCAAAAGTTCATCTGAAAATCTGATTACAACTTATCAACCAAAATGCAAAACATCTAAATTCCTTGCTAAGAACACGATACCCCCACTTGAATGCCATCTTGCTCTTGAATTTCTCGTGTGCCTCTCCACAATCAATTTCGAGCCAAACTCTAAAAGATAAAAGGTCATTTATGTACATTTTCAGATTTTTTTTTACGGTAGAAATAGGTCTTCTGGATCATATACTTATACACAAATTTTTTCTCTTTAACATGATACAGATTTATATAAAGAAATAATAATCACAAATTAAGTCACTACTTCGTATAATTATTTTATGATACATTTTCACAGTACGAGAAAGTCTCACATTATGAGACCATTTCTTTGTATGAAACTCACTCTTTTGTTTAAAAGGTTCAGCTCACGATACTAGAAAATGAAAAGATAGGTATACTCCAATCCATATAGAATAGATTTTGTATATAATATTAAACATTCACGGTAGGATCATATAATACTCCAGTAAGGCAGTAACCACTCCTTGAATTTCCAAATAGTTGCATTATTAGTAAACACCAAAAGAAATTGTGATTGTTTACTCCAGCCGTATAGAATAGACTTCACAGCACATAATCAACAATTTAATCACTTTAGACTGGAAATTTAGAATACTTACAACACATAATCTGTAACACCCTCATTTAATCAAGAGCCTTTAGCAAGACATTTCCAGTTAAATAGGGCTATTACCATCTCCGTTACCCGAGGTATTACATATCAAATATAACAATAAGAATACTTTAATTTAATTAAATGTCTCAAACCAAATTGCATAATTAAATACCGTCTTATAACCAAATGTCAAATATCGTTTAAATGATTACATAAGCGGAAGACTTTATTTGAAATAACTGAATTATAAATCTAGCGGTTACGACTCCTCTAACTGTCTCATCTGATACGTCCCCCACTCTCCCATCCACAGCCAAGGCACATCCCACTTATTGCAAACCTGTATGGCTCACTCCTCGCCAAATGGTCGAAAATTATCATAAGGATCACCGCAGAAGTTTGGAAATAAGAACAAGAAAGCACAAACGGTCAACCAAAGGTTGAGTAGGTAACAAACTACGCAATAAGGTAAATATCATATAAATAATTGATAAGGGTAAAGTCGCGTCACCTTAATCAAAGTAAAACCTAATTCACTACTAACTAATAGTCAGCGGTAAGCAAGGTATCGAATCCACAGGGAGGCGGTAGTATTCTAATCTGTTAAACTAAGTTCGTCTCTAAGGTAACAATTTCGGGGTTTGAGATTGAGTTCTAAACTAAAAGCAATCAATAACAACAATAAATAACAACAATAACAATAACAACTATAACTAATAATAATAACAACTAGTAATAAGCAATAACTAACTATAAGCAATAACAAACTAATAAGGTTGAAAACAATGAGATTAAAAGTCTAGGGTCACAGGTTCACTAGGATTATTGTTCAGGGTAAGGGAGTAATCAATTATCATGCAATAAAGTTATCTAAGGTCACAAGATCGGTCGATTCAATTATGCCCTTTAGATCTACAATTTAACATGCGATCGCTATCATTAAACGAGTTCTATTCAATTATCGTAGCCTATCTTAGTCTTAACCCGGTCGGTGTTAATCCTAATTCGCGAGACTAGTTAATTAATCTTGGCCAGTAATTAAACAACTAGAATTAAAACGATAATCAAACGATAACCATGCAATTGCAATTCAATTAATCAATCTACCCCTTCTAACAATCCTAGATCCCCTTTCAACCCCAGAAAGGAATTTAGCTACTCATGACGATATAAACAACAACAATAATAATTAAAGTAAACATGATTAACAATAATGAAAGGATGAACAAAGAATAATTAAAGAACAAGAAGGTAATTAAATAAATAACAAAGAAAGATTGAAGAATACCGATTACAAGTTGAACTAAAGACAATCGTCTTTGATAAATAAAATCCAGAGGCAAGCAAACTAAATTAGGGTTTCTGAATTAAAGCTTAAAAGTGTTAAAAAGCCTAGAAAAGCATATGAAAGTATATCTAATTAAGAAAGACGAGCTTTCTTTTTATAATACAAAAGATCCTACTAATTAGGTTAAAATTAAGGAAAACACGAAAAAAGCCGCCGAAATATAGCTTGCTCGATCGAGCAAGGCACTTCTGCTCGATCGAGCAGCCATGACACCGACTCGATCGAGCAAGAGACCATTGCTCGGTCGAGCAGCCCTCATTTAGGCTTGATTCTTCGACTTTTCTTCATTTCTTCTCTTTTCTTCCTCGATTTCCGTGCCTAGCTTCTACGATCCAACTCCGCCATGCTCCATATCTACTCAAAAAGCTCCAAATGCATCCAATCTGCATTAAAACATAACAAAAGCGGCAGAATCGATATTCTAGCTAAAATAGCATAGAATAAGCAAGGAAAGACGGTAAATCGAGTTATTTGTGACTAGGGGAAGCATAAAATATGTATATAAATAGTGATCATCAAACTCCCCCAAACCAATCCTTTGCTTGTCCCTAAGCAAAGCACTCGACACATACAAAGACAAACATACAAATGGTGAATGAAAAACTCAAAGCTAATGTTAATGCACATACAAATCCCAAGCTATCCATATCTATAACAAAGTAATGACCAAGTTGTACCAATAAAACAAATTCAAAGGTACGGGAAATTAGAAAACGCAGCTCATATTCCAAGATTTTACATGATACCGTAGTATAGACAAAACCAAATACCTTTCAATCTTGCAAGGCTCAATTTGTCGGATTCTCGCGGATTCACTCAAGCACTCATAAGTTTATGTAAAGGTGAGTTTTGTGAAGATAGAAAGAAATAGAAAACACTCACTCAACTTATGAAACATGCACGCATTCTAATGTGATAGTAATTTCCCCAACTAATACGCATTCGCTATAAAGTACATGAATCAGGACAAAAATGGAGGCTAATGGGTGAAGGTATAGAAGTGTATTGTGCCAAGGCACGTTTGGAAATGTAGGGCTAAGACCGGTAGTCGCAGCGACACGTACCAAAACAAATCTACAAGACTAGCACAAACCAACACCAACTAGAGAAATCATCTTAAACTTTGACAACACAAGAGAGATATCGATATTGCTCTCTGAAAAATGGATTAGACTCTAGTAAATTCCCTTTCATTTTCCCTTGAATAATTCAATGAAGCAACATATTTTTTTCATTCTTTTTCTTTTTTTTCTCTTTTTCTTCTTTTTCATTTTTTTCAAATCAAATCTTTCTCCTTTTTTTTCCTTCTTTTGCTTCATAACTTTTTTTCAACAAAGGGAATAAATGACACAATTGCCAACATACTTGCTACACCCAATTGATATTCTTTTTGAAATCCCGACCCAACCATAGTAGACAAGTAGATAAGAAAAACATGCAACTGCGACTGTCCCGATAAGGTAGGCAAGTTCTAGGAATGTAGCTATTAGATAGGTTATGAAACAGGCTACAAAGGCTCAAATTGGCTAAACATAAAGAACTCAATAATAAGGGTATAAAATCAAGTCTTTTTGGCTATCTGAGGCTTATTTGAACAAAAGAACCACCTTTCCTTATACACTTATCAAACGAACGCGTATAGTATCAAGAAACGAATGTCACACTTATGCAATTTGATCTTACATATTTCACAAGGAGTACCACACTCAAGCCTAAAGACAATGAGACCACTTTATTGATGTTCCTGGTCTAGGAAGCTCTAAAGACCTCAGAATTTTAAGGGGTTTACCAACAAAAATTGCCAAATCTAATTAGCATAAGGTATGTCAAAAACTGTCAAGACTTGTACTATGAGCTTTGTTTTCAAAAATAGTAAGTCAAAACAATGTACATGGATAACTTATTGGGATTCAAATGCAGAAACAATGCAAATTATCATCATTGTAATTCAATTCACCAAGATTCGACCTAATAAAATAAAAACATGTTTTTTGATTTTGTAAATTTTTCAATTTTTATGGATTATTGTTTTTTTTTAAAATAAAATAAACACACAACGGAAATAAACACACAACATAAATAAAGACTCTCCCCCAAACCTAAATGTCACAGTGTCCTCATTGTGACGCTAACAGCACAACAATCACACAATCAACCAACATCAGCAACCTAAAGGACACAACTAACAAAAGGAAAAAGGGGAAATAACTAAAAGATAATACAATAGAAGAAAGTACAAGGATAGATAATACTAGTAATTGAGAGAATAAGGGTGAGGTAGTGAAGAACAAGGACGAAATAAGAAGAGGAATGAAGAGAAAATTTTGTGAAAACCTGCTTTTTAAAGCTTCGGACTAGTTCAAACCGGGCGACTTGATCGAGCGGGGTAGGTCTGCTCGATCGAGCAACCCAAAAATTCCAGACTTTCGAGTTTGTTAAAGTGGTTGATGTGTGGCATGCACGAAAACTCGATCGAGCAGGTGTGTTTGCTCGGTCGAGCAACCTGGTAACTTCAAGCCTTTCACTTGTTTTCTCTTCTTTTCTTCTTTCTTTCTTTTCGTTTCTTCGTTATGAAAGCGACTTCCAATTTTTGTAGCTGCAAATACTCCATAAAACTGTTAGATCGCTCCCTCACCGCACTCAATAAAGCACAACTATATTAACTATCCAAACTAAATTGAATTGAACTATAACATCAATAACTAAGCTAATCGAAATAAAATTTACAAATGAATTACAAGTAAATGCCGGGTTGCCTCCCGGTTAGCGCTGGTTTATATCGGTCCCGCACGACCGGGTTACCTCAAAGTCATGGTGGTTTATCAAGAGCGAAAAGGTCGACGACCTCTCTCACTCCTATAAATGCTTTATCGTAACAGGTCTTTAAGCGTTGACCATGGACTTTGAAAACTTCACTCTTGTCAGTTTGTAGCGTAACCGACCCAAACTTGCTCACCTTGGTTTTTGTGAATGGTCTCGACCATCTAGACTTGAGTTTACTTCGTGAGCTTCCAGCTTCAGCATTCCTGGAAATTAAGGCGATCTCCAGAGGATCCTTATCCAAACGCAAAGGGGGACAGTCATCAATAGTTAAATCCACAATATCAACCCTATGACATGTCTCTTCTAGTAGGGGGTGTTTCATTGCCTTATCTAGGTTGAAAGTGATAGTGTCATCCCCCACTGTTAGTGTAAGTCTCCCACTCTTGACATCTATAACCGCCCCCGCAGTATGGAGGAATGGTCGTCCCAAGATGATAGGAATTTGGGTGTTCTCAGCCATATCTAAGACAACAAAGTCAACTGGTATGAAAAACTTCCCTACTCTAACCGGTACGTCTTCTAAAATCCCTAAAGGGTGTTTAATAGAACGGTCGGCCATTTGTAAGGTCATGTTTGTAACAGTAAGTTGACCCATATTTAACTTTTTGCATATAGAAAATGGCATAACACTAACACTAGCCCCTAAATCACAAAGGGCTTTATCAATTGCTAAGCAACCTATATTACAAGGAATAGAAAAACTCCCTGGATCCTTTAGCTTTGGTGGTGATCTGGATTGCAACACAGCACTGCATTCCTCAGTAAATGCAACCGTCTCCACTTCATTAAAGGACCTCTTCCTTGTCAATATATCTTTCATGAACTTTGCATAAGCCGGCACTTCAGTAATCAACTCGGTAAAAGGTACACTCACTTGCAGATTCTTGACTACCTCCATAAACCTCCCAAACTGTTTATCAAGCTTGGATTTATGTAGGCGTTGAGGAAAAGGAAGTTTAATTACAATGGGCTCGGCTTCTTTCGCTTTGGAAGATGAATTTGAAGACTTTTCATCCAAATCAGGGGTTGCTCGATCGAGCACAGAGCGTGCTCGATCGAGTTTTTCTGTACTGTAACTTTCAGAAACTTCCCGAGAAGAATTTGGGCAAATTTTCTGGGTTGATCGATCGAGCAAGGGGGTGCTGCTCGATCGAGCAACCTTGTTTTCAGCCTCTTTTTCGCCTTTTTTCGAACTTTGATCAGCAACTTCCAAGCTTTCATTGGTTTCATCCCTTATCATTTCAGGGCCTTTGTAATGGGTTCCACTCCTCAAAGTGATGGCATTGACTTGTTCATGTGGAGGGTGACCTTGAGGAGGAAGATTACCCGGTTGTTTATGTGGATTTTGAATTGCCAATTGGGCAATTTGAGTGTCAACCATCTTGTTATGAGCTATCAGTTGTGAGATCTGAGCATCTTGCTTTTGTTGGATCATAAGACTCTGCTGCAACATGACTTTCAGTTCCGCCATATCATTACTTGGAGGTGGTGGAGGTGGAGGTTGTTGGAAGTTTTGGCCACCTTGATTGGAACGGTTAAAGTTACCTTGGGAATTGCGATTCTGAGGAATCACATAAGATGAACCTTGTTGCTGAGGTGGTGGTGGGGTAGGATTAAGAACATTATGACTTCGGTAGGAGAAATTGGGATGCTCTCTTGTCCTTTCATTGTAAAAGTTAGAGTACGGTGAACCTTGCTTAAAGGATTGAAAAGCAAGCACTTGATCAACCGTACTCATACATTCCACTGCATTATGCCCCCATAGTACCACATCTTTCACAGGTTGGCTCTTGTTGAACCATGCCATGAACCGTTTGCTTATTTTCCAAGGACTTTGAAGTTTGTAACTCGGCAATTTTGGCAGTTAATGCCTCCAACTGAGCTACAATGGCATTATCCGTACCTCCTCTCCTCACATTACCCCTAGGATTCCCATACTCAGCAGTGTGAGTAGCCATCTCATCAATTAACTTCCAAGCATTGGCATCGGTAGTGTTATTTTGGAATCTCCCATTGGCAGCAGAATCGAGCAATGTCCTCTGATCATCATATAACCCATTATAAAATTGGTTGCATAAGAACCAAGTATCAAAACCATGATGTGGAACAGACTTGACAAGCTTTTTGAAGCGAACCCAGGCCTCATTAAAGTTCTCTTGGGGACCTTGTTTGAAACTTGTGATTTGACTTCTAATGGCATTGGTTTTCTGTGGCGGAAAATATCTTTTGTAGAATGCAAGAGCCAAAGAATTCCAATCGGTGATGCCAAGTGCAGCCATATCTAACTCACTCAACCAATCTTCTGCCCCGTCTCGTAATGAAAAGGGAAACAACACCAACTTGATCTGATCTTGTGTCACCCCACCCGTTAAAGGAATAGAGCAGCAATAGTTAGTGAATTTCTCCATATGCTTAGCAGGATCCTCAGTAGGGCTTCCTCCAAACATGTTTCGCTCCACCAAAGAGATATAAGATGGACGAATCTCAAAAGTACTATTACCCGTAGTAGGGAGTTGAAATCCCTTGGGAATAGATGCAACAGTAGGCTCCGAGTGGCTGGCTAGAGTAGGCATGGTTGTAGTAGGTGCAGAAATAGGTGTATCCTCTTCTAAGGACGGTTTTTCTGCGACGAATTCGGCGTAAACTGTTTCAAGCGTACTCAAGTCTTCCGCTTCTTGAATTTCCTTCCAAAAGTTTCGTGTAGACCGGAGAGTCTTCTCTGGTTCGGAATCGTAGGGCACGAGAACGGACCTAGAACACCTAGGCATAAACAAAAACTAGACAAAAGGATGAGAACTGTCTCAAGGAACTTAGGTTCCCTGAGACGAAAAAACAAACTAAGTAGAAACAAACAGAAAACTATTGCCTCCCCGGCAACGGCGCCAAATCTGATAAGGGTAAAGTCGCGTCACCTTAATCAAAGTAAAACCTAATTCACTACTAACTAATAGTCAGCGGTAAGCAAGGTATCGAATCCACAGGGAGGCGGTAGTATTCTAATCTGTTAAACTAAGTTCGTCTCTAAGGTAACAATTTCGGGGTTTGAGATTGAGTTCTAAACTAAAAGCAATCAATAACAACAATAAATAACTGTGGGAAATAACAGTTTACATCCCCTTAAAATTTAGGATTATAACAAAATTATATAATATGAAAGCAAGTCATAAATATGAAAACTATATAAAATAAAGAGAAAACGAATTGAACCTTTGGTCCTAGCAAAATTCGGCCTAAGAACAGATATCAACACAGATATCCTCCTAATCGTAACACCCAAGACTGATTGAGATATGCCCTTGTAATTGCTAGAAAAGAATTAAAAGTTACAGTTAACTTTTTATTGTTTTGTGTTTTGTGTAATGGAGGCACAAGTTGAGAGAGTAGAAAATTAGGTTAGAAAAATTTCTTCTTTTTCCACCCTTGTTCTCACGGCACAAGTAGGTTCATGTTGAGGAGATTTAGTCTCCTCAAATAACTACCCATTGACCGGAAAAACCCTGAGTGTATCTGGACACTTTTTCCGGTCATTTTAGCTTCTAGTATAATGTAATACATTATCATCGTCATTAGTCAAAGACCGACATTATAATATATCATTAATTATAAATATCCGTATATTTATAATTTTCCAATTAATCATAACGGTTTATGTTTAATTAGCTTACATTATATACAACAATTAAATATAACATTTTATATTCAATTTACGAATTATAGTTAATTCGTCTCAGCTAAATTTATTTAATCATTATTAAATAATTATATCATCATCACATTGACTAACCTTTTAGTCAAAAACACCGACTAACCTTTTAGTCATTGAATAAGGCATCAATATGATTATTTTCTCAAATAATCACATCTCTCCATCACATCCTTTAGGTGTGACTTTTAGGGACCAGTTGATCACCGCCATCTGTATGACGATAACGTCAAACTTATCTAGCAAGCCAACCGTTATCGATAAACGTTAATCAAATGATTACAATACAAAGTATACCCTGTGAACCTACAGAGATTTATTTATGTTATTGCACTAACTGTGGAGGACACTGGCTCCAACAATCTCCCACTTGTCCGTACAAGTGTATGTGCGATAACCGATTCTCATATCCATTATAAATTTCTCCCACTCAATGTAAACCAATTTTCAAGTCCGTATTCCACCAGGTCTAGTTTAACAAGTGATCAGTATCAAGAGTGGTTTTCTCCCCTCTGGCCCCGACTAGAGAGTAACTTCCTGTAAACAGAATCTTCATCGAGCATGGCCATCGTTCAGTTACATCTCCTCAAGTGGGCCCTGAGAAAATATCATATCCTGATAAAGGGGATAGTTTCTTCAACTCGATCTTGCAGATACAACAAGCGCAGTATGAAAATGACCCAGTGAAAATCTACTTGCCTCATGTTACGGTCGACCATGAGAAAGAAACCAAGTCCCCAAAAACTAAACTGCCTTTATCTCAAGAGACAGTCGATAGTCAAAAGAATCGACTCTAGGAACACTATGGATGTCCTATCCACGACCCGGCACCTAATGTTCCGAAACATTTAGGACTCCATAACGTCGTCACAAAATGTCCTGCGCAGTATCATTATAACTTGCATCTGTGATCGATCAGTCAACAATTTGACTTATGGCTCGTTGAACCCACCATCAATCGACGTCACAAAATAATTGCCAGAGTTATCAGCTCATGTAGGCAATTACGAACCAATAACAAATATAATGTAATTCAGTTCACTTTGTGGTGTTCAATGTTGTCAGTACAACCCACATGAAAAACAAAATATATAACAAAACGATGATTTCATTAATAGTTTTATGAAAAAGATACAGGTGTTTAATCCATACAAAACAACTAATACAACTCAGGAACACGCTTAATTCCCATGGAAATAAAGTGCCCTTCATGCTTATCATATCTTAACGGTTTAGTGAGAGGATCTGCTACGTTATCATCCGTAGCAATCTTGTCTATCACTATCTCCCTTTGCTCCACGTAATCTCGGATCATGTGAGCCTTCCGTTGTACATGCCTAGACTTGTTGCTGGACTTAGGCTCCTTAGCCTTGAAGATGGCACCACTATTATCACAATAGATGGTGATCGGGTCATCCGAACTAGGAACTACAGTTAGTCCTTGTAAGAACTGACGCATCCATATAGCTTCCTTCGCAGCCTCTGAAGCAGCATAGTACTCGGATTCAGTCGTAGAATCTGCTATAACAGTTTTTTTGGAGCTTTTCCAGCTGACCGCAGCGCCATTAAGAGTAAAAACGAATCCAGACTGAGATTTCGAGTCATCTCGATCCGTTTGGAAGCTGGCATCTGCGTAACCGAGTGCGCATAGCTCAGTGTCGCCTCCATAAGTCAATACCCAATCCTTAGTCCTCCGTAGGTACTTAAGGATAATCTTAACAGCCATCCAGTGTGTTTCACCTGGATTGCCTTGGTATCGACTTGTCATACTCAATGCATATGCCACGTCCGGACGTGTGCATATCATGACATACATGATCGATCCTATAGCTGATGGCAGCATAAGGAAATCCGATCTGCGCTGACTTTCCTCCGATTCTTTGGTGCCTGAGCTTTACTCAAATGCATCCCAGAGACCATTGGAAGGTTCCCCTTCTTGGAGTTGGTCATGCTGAACCTCTCAAGAATCTTATCTATATAAGACTCCTAACTGAGGGATAACATCCGTCGTGATCTATCTCTGTATATACGGATCCCCAAAATTCTTTGTGCTTCACCCAGATCTTTCATCTGGAAATGGTTCTTTAACCAAACTTTTACCGAAGTTAAGAGAGGTATGTCATTCCCAATCAAGAGTATGTCATCAACATACAATATTAGGAAGACAATCTTGCTCCCACTCGACTTGATATATAAGCATGGTTTCTCGACCGATCGAGTAAATCCATTCTCTTTTATCACCTGGTCGAAACGATGATTCCAACTCCGAGAGGCCTGCTTAAGTCCATAGCTGGAACGCTTAAGCTTGCAAACCTTCTTAGGATGTTTAGGATCAATGAAACCTTCGGGTTGTACCATGTACAACTCCTCCTCCAAATAACCGTTTAAGAATGCGGTTTTTTCCCCATCCATTTGCCAATTTCATCGTCATTAAAAGCGCAATCGCTAAATTATCCAATGGACGACAGCAGACTACGGTGCAGATATCATCATATTCATCCTTGCACTTGATGAGAACCCTTTGCCACTAGTGTGCCTTGTAGGTATCTGGTTGTCCTTCTACAGAATGCTTTATTTTGTAAAGCCATTTGCACTGAAGAGGCCGAACCTTATCAGGTAAGTCAACAAGATCCCATACGTTATTCTCATATATAGAGTCCATCTCGGATTGCATGGCGTCAAGCCATAGCTTAGAGTCGGAACAGGTCATAGCACCTTTATAAGTAGCGGGTTCGTTACTCTCAAGGAGTAAAACGTCATTACTCTCATTCTCCTCGACCATACCAATGTATCTGTCTGGAGGAATAGAGTGTCTACCCGACCTCCTAGGTTCCAAAGGAATATTTACCGCAGCTGATGATGAAGGAACAGTTTCCTCCATTGGTTGCTCGGTTGTTGGTTCTTGAATCTCCGACAGTTCGAAGGTTCCATTACTTGTCCTATTCTCGAGAAATTCTTTCTCTAAGAACGTCGCACTAGCCGCAAAAAAAACTCGATGTTCGGTAGGCGAGTAAAAGTAATGACCAAACATCCCTTTTGGATAACCAATAAAGTATGTCTTGACCGATCGTGGGCCGAGCTTATCGTCAGGTCTCCATTTGACATAAGCCTCGCAGCCCCAAACCCGAATAAAGGACAAGTTAGGGACCGTTCCCTTCCATAATTCATATGGAGTCTTGTCTACAACTTTAGACGGACTTCGGTTAAGTATTAGAGCTGCTGACAAAAGAGCATAACCCCACAATGAGTCAGGTACAACCGTGTGACTCATCATGGATCGAACCATATCAAGTAATGTTCGATTTCTATGTTCGGACACACCATTCAATTGTGGTATTCCAGGTGGAGTTAACTGTAGTACTACACCACAGTCTTTTAGGTGTTGATCAAACTCATTCGAAAGATATTCGCCACCACGATCTGAACATAGTGCTTTAATCTTTCTATCCAGCTGGTTTTCAACCTTATTCTGGAATTCCTTGAACTTGTCAAAGGACTCACTTTTGTGCTTCATTAAGTAGACATAACAATATCTACTCAAATCGTCCGTGAAAGTGATAAAATATCTATAGCCATCTCTAGCGTTGATTGACATAGGTCCACACACATCAGTATGTATGAGTCTTAATAGGTCAGCAGCGCGCATTCCAACACCTTTGAAGGAAATTCGAGTCATTTTGCCTATGAGACATGATTCACACGTGCCAAAAGATTCATAGTCAAATGGGGAGATAGTCCCATTATCAATGAGCTTTTTCACGCGTTTTTCATTTATGTGTCCCATACGGCAATGCCATAGATAGGTTTGATCTTTGTCACCAACCTTTGCTTTCTTATTACTCACATGCATTATATCTGTGGTTTGATCTAAAACATATATTCCATTCATGGAAACAGCTTTACCATAAATCATATCGTTTAAAGAGAAAATACAGCTATTATCCTTTATTACAAACGAAAATCCGTCCTTATCAAGTACGGAAACTGAAATAATGTTTTTTGACAAACTGGGTACATAGTAACAATTATTCAGCAATAACTCAAAACCACTAGGGAGTTGGATTACATATGTTCCCACTGAAACGGCAGCAACTCTAGCTCCATTCCCCACCCGCAGGTCCACATCACCCTTTGCGAGAGTTGTGATGCTTCTTAGGCCCTGCAAATGATTACACAGATGAGAACCACAAGCAGTATCTAGTACCCAAGTTCCGAAACTTGCATGGTTAATCTCAATCATATGAATAAAAGATGACGTACCAACAGGAGTGACGCGGCCTGATTTTACGTCTTCAGCATACACGGGACATTTCCGCCTCCAATGCCCAGTCTTGTGGCAATGGTGGCACTCCATGTTTTCCTTGCTCTTTGTCTTGCCTTGTGAGCTACCGCTAGTCTCACCAGGCCCACTCTTACCTTTCCTGACTTT
Source organism: Heliosperma pusillum (assembly GCA_022085475.1). Classification (NCBI taxonomy): domain Eukaryota; kingdom Viridiplantae; phylum Streptophyta; class Magnoliopsida; order Caryophyllales; family Caryophyllaceae; genus Heliosperma; species Heliosperma pusillum. The sequence goes on along the minus strand of JAIUZE010074501.1, from coordinate 39,309 downwards.
TTGAACTTCGGCTTCCCTACAGCTAGGTCAGCCTGAGCCTTGCCCTTACCTTTACCCTTGTTGCCAATCATGAGAACGTCCTGCTTCAAGCTCCCACTCAATTTCAGATCACTCTCGGTCTGTACGAGAAGTGAGTGGAGCTGATGAAGATTTTTCTTCATATCATTCATATAGTAATTTGCCCTGAAAAGAGCAAAACCATCATGAAGTGAATGAAGCACTCGATCAATAATGATCTTCTCATCGATTTTGCAACCAAGAGCCTCCAGCTTCTTGACATTCTCGATCATAGCAAGAATGTGTGGGCTAACCGCTTGGCCCTTCTGGAGTTTCGCTTCAAAGAAGCGACAGGTATACTCATAGCTAACGATCCTTGGAGCTTTCGAGAACTCGTTAGAGAGAGTGGTGAAAATCTTGTTTGCACCCTGGGCTATGAATCGCCTCTGCAAATTGGATTCCATTGAAAATATGAGTACGTTCTTTATCGCACCCGCCTCCATAACGAAATCACTATAAGCAAGTGATTCATTGGCTCCTGCATTGGGGCCTGGGTTAGTCGGTAGTGGCTCAGTCAAGTACTTGAGCTTACCGTCAGCAATGGCAGCATTCCGTAATGCCGCCTCCCAGTCCGCAAAGTTGGACCCATCATTCTTCAGTCGCGTGGACTGATTCATGTTGTCCATAAAGATCTTAAGCCAGGATTCACGTCCGAGCGTGGCACTTGGCATTGGGTCGTCTGTACTTCCAGCCATTTGTTATTTAGCAGTTATATCTGTATATAACGGATTCAAGAAACTGTGAAAAGAAGAAAAAATATGATAAGAATTCATCGTTTTAAAATTAAGTCTTAATGCAAAAACTGTTTAATGCGATGACTCATGCATTTATACAATTGACCTCCCTCAAGAATTATATAAATGATCCCAAGACTCAATTTTTGTAAATTGATAAGCCAACCTCTTGGCTAATTCTACCTTTAGAATTCTCGGTCGATAAATTTCTGTAAATTCTATCTTTTAGTCCATTATAATCCCGAGATATTACTCAGACTACAATGTTGAGGTAAAATAGGTCTACACTCACTACTTACCCAACGTAGAAGGGGTCATATTATGACTTCCGACGAAGAAGGGGTTCATAGTAGTTTTCCCTAAAAAGACTAATCTCAATTTTCATTTTAGAGGAAGATCCCATCATCTTAAATTTAATTCATTTTAAGTGAACAAATTTCTAGCATTTCGTGAATGATTTAGACTAAGGTGATGGCCCTATGAACGAGTGACATCTGTATGTCTATGATGAAAATTCAAACTATATGAATCATTTTTCATGCAATTTAGGTGGTTTGGTTTAGGCGGAATATGATGCAATTATTTAACATGTGAATGAAAAGCAAAAGAATGGAAAAATACGTAAACTATTACAACGGTCCTAGTGTGGCCTATCTACCAAAATGAACAGTAAATACAAGTTTGGAATCCATCCTAATGGACCCGAGAAGCTTGACTTTGTCTCATCTTGGTCCATGTAGCGGGAGTGAGCATCCGATCTCCATCTTTAGTCTTCTTAAATTACATTTTCAAAATTACAAAATAAACCTATTTACATTCTAATTCCAAAAAAAACATAATTAAAAGAAATAAAAGGAGATTCGAGATCTCATAAATACATCCAAACCATGTTTCCATCATTACGAAAACATGATTAACTAAGACCACACTAGGTATTACATTTTTAAACCACTATAAAAATACGTAAATAAATTCATTCATTCATTCAACATAAATAAAATGGCATCAACTAAATAAATTAATTATACAAAACATAATTCATTAATTATGTTGATTAATTATCCAAACCACCATTGTATACGATCAAAATTATGTGACAATTCCTTAATTGCCCACAACAATTTTAATCTTCCATAATCCATTTTTATTTTAAACCTTTTTAAAATAATCGGGTATCATTAATGTGAACCTTTTCACAATAACAAACAAACATTATCTTTATAATGCCCAAAAAAAAAAACAAACAGAATTTTTTTTTTCTTACTGTTCACTGTTAACGTGAACAGTACCAGTCCCAAATTTTTTTTTTCTTTTCTCACGGTTTAAGCAAAAACCAAAAAAAAAAACATAAAAAAAATACCTGCTGCTAACAGCAAAAAAAAAAAAAAACAGAAGAATTTTTTTTTTATTTTGTACAGTAGCAGCACCAAAAATTGGAACGGTTTTAAGACGATTATGCTTATATTAACTAGATCGGTGCAAACAAAACAATGCCTAATCGTTATTAAACATTGATACAAATAGATGATTTAAATTAACTTTTTAATATGAACATCTAAAACAATTTATACCGAAAATATATAGCACAAAAATTGATGTTCATTAACATCCAATACAATTCCATTTACATTCTAATTTAATCCTTATTAAATTAAAATATCAACAAATTCGTATATTATCATCTTTAACAGATTAAAACAATAATATGAATGAATCTTTAATGGAACCCAAAAAAAATTCATCACGGGAAAAAAAAAAAAAAAAACCGTGAGTTTGATTTTTTAAAAAAATTTTCGAATTTTTTTTTTTTTTTCAATAATCATACAATTTAATATTTATGAAAATCACATAAAATAATTTCATAGTCCTAAGGCTCTGATACCACTTGTGGGAAATAACAATTTACTTCCCCTTTAAATCTTACAGGATTATAATGAAATTATGATTTATATGATTAACGGGTCATAAACGAAATTGCATAATAAACAAAGGGATTAGGAATAACCTTTAGTCCTCATAAATTCGGCCTAAGAACAGATATCAAAGCAGATATCCTCCTAATCGTCTCACCCAAGATTGATCGAGAAATGCCCTTGTATTTGCTAGAAAATTAGAGAGAAAAAGAGTCTGTATCTTTTTGTGATGTGAATTAATGATGATTCAATTAGAGAGTTAGAATGAGTAAAACTCCTCCCATATACTCACCTATCACACGGCACAAAATAGGAGAAAAATAAGGGATATTTTTCTCTTATTTTGTTACCATTTTGACCGAAATTCCCCAGAGTAATCTGGACTCTTTTTCGGTTATATTAGCTTCCATTTAATTTAATGTTATACATATTATATTTGTCTAATATGTTGTCATACATTAATAAGGTCCATTACAACATTTTGCAGTGGATATATTAACATAACAATTATTATGACAATCGTATAATATATACTTCAATTATAAATATCGGTATATTTATAATCCTGCTAATTAAATATAACGGTTTATGTTTAATTACGAATTAACATTTTAATTCGTTTAAGCTCACATTATATACTTCAACTAAATATAACATTTTATATTTAATTACGAATTACAGTTAATTCGTCTTAGCTAACATTATTTAATCGTTATTAAATAATTATATCATCATCACATTGACTAACCTTTTAGTCAAAAACACCGACTAACCTTTTAGTCATTTAATAAGGCATCAATATGATTATTTTCTCAAATAGTCACATCTCTCAATCACATCCTTTAGGTGTGACTTTTAGGGACCAGTTGATCACCGCCATCTGTATGACAATAACGTCAAACTTATCTAGCAAGCCAACTGTTATCGATAAACGTTAATCAACTGATTACAATACAAAGTATACCCTGTGAACCTATAGAGATTTATTTATGTTATTGCACTAAATGTGGAGGACACTGGCTCCAACAGATAAGATAAACAAACCTTACAAACTATTACATGTGAAGAGAAGTTGAAGAGAAAGGAGAAAATGGGTACAGGGGGTCCCAGCCGGTCATGGGCACCAGCTGCCGGGTACCCGGCCGGCACCACGGCAACATCGAACAACTACATTAGTGACACAGGAATCCCGAGCCGGTGGGTGTGACCGGCGGCCGGCTACCCGGCTGGGGGTCACAAACAAAATGGAAAAAGTGAAGAAAAAGGGAAAAAGAGGACTCCCAACCGGTGGGGGGCGGCAGCCAGGTGGCCGGCTGGGGCACACAGTCCATCAAAACAATAACCAAAATATACAGGGGTGCCTAGCCGGTTGGGGGGACCAGCGGCCGGTCAGGCCGGCTGGGACTTACGCTACACCAAAATCATCAAAACTTGTCCAATTTCATTACAGGGGCTCTCATACTTATTTATTTCAAACATCATTTATCATCAACAAACCACATTAAATGCATTCTAATTGATGCGTGTATTTTATATAGACATATAGTCCATTTATGCACGCATTTATATGTCATCTAGGTGATATTATGTCACTATATGCCCATATTTGGCTACTTTGTACTTTCATTACTATATTGTAGGTACAAGCTGCATAGTAGCAGAAACCGAGCCGAAACAGTCCACTTTGCATGCATTTAGGAGAATGGAAGGAACGAAAAAGAAGCTCTTGCATGGGGAAGCGTGAAACCGCTCGCAATCAAGTCCAAAGCCATGTCCAACGCTGCATGATAGGCCGGAAGACCTCGATCGACTATGCCTTTGGTCGATCGAGGAGAGTTGAAGTAAAGAATTGCTCGATCGAGCTGTCCTGTGCTCGATCGAGTGGTTGCCGTTGAAGAAGTTACTCGATCGAGTATAATAAGTGCTCGATCGACTGATATGCTAGAATAAAGTCCTCGATCGAATGGTTCTTTCCCTCGATCGAGTAGAATCTATCACGGGCCTTAAGTCCATAGTCTAATTAGGGTTTAGAGTCGTGTTTTACACTATTTAAGACTCTTGTTTTCGTCATTAGGTTATCATGGGGTGATCCCTGATCATCACCACTTAGCTTCTAGTTTCTGAACTCTATTCTTTCTTTAGTTTACATTCGGGTTATCAACGTGGATTTGTTTCTTACGCCGGATTGCTAAGATTGTAAACTTCTTCTTTTCTCTCTTTCTTAACCTTTGTTTTAATTACTGTTTAATCTTCTTAATTACTGCGTTGTTATTGTTCATGCTTGTTAATTACGATTTTATTATGTCTATTGTCATATGTTCAATCGTCTTTGTTAGCATCGTTAATAACATGAGTAGCTAATTCTCTTGTATGTTGGGATGAGGGAAACTGTAGTAGAGGCATGTTAGGATAGATTATTTCAGTTAGTCTTGAATATGAGAATCAGTCTAAGCAATTTAATTGAGGTTTAGTCGAATGAGTGCACGCAGGAGACTAGGCTAGGTAGTTAACCCCGACCAGGATCGAAAGATTGGAAGGGAAGGCTTGCTTAGAATTGATAGGTGACTCCTAAGAGGGCGAAAGTTAATTAGGAAAATCCCTAGGGTGGTTTGAGACCGAAAGGAGAAAACCATTGCTCTTCTCATTGATAGATTGACTGACTTAGTCGACCCGTAGATGCCGATATTGCAGTAGACCGAATACTAGCATATTCTTTCTTTACCTGATTTATTTTCATATTAGTTTCTGTCTTTATTTCTCTTCCTTTAATCTTATTTAGTTTAGTTAAAACCTTTTCAAAACCCCCTAGATTGTTACTGGCAGATTTAGATTTCAGTTAATTAGGTTCCTCCCTGTGGAGATCGACCCTACTTCCGCTATCTTCTTAGTTAGTAGACTTAGGTTTTAGTTTTGGTGTATAACGACACGCATCAAATTTTGGCGCCGTTGCCGGGGAGGCAATTTAATTTTCTGTTATTTATTTCTGTCTTGTCTTAAGGAATTTCTAATCCCTTAAGACTGTTCTTATCTTTCTCTCTATAGTTGTGTATGCGCAGGTAGAGAGGAATAGATAAGACTGTTCAGGAGGAAGACTTGAGTACTCCTGATTCCGTCTTCGACTGTTGAGACTACCGTACCAGCGAAGATGAAAGAAGTTCACACATGTTCGAGTAATTCAGAAGTGGAGCTAGACTCCCAGAAAAGACCGTATGTGTGGAAGAAGAAGGCGGAAATTACCACAGCTGAGGGTACTTTCGCAAGTCAAAGGCCTAGCGGTGGCCTTGTCATGAAACTATTTGGGTATTAGCCGGGTTTGCAACCCCGTGCAATTTGTAAAAACAATTTATTGCGTTTTCGTTAGACAATTAGACAATTAGACTATTACGCAATAATCCGTAGTTTAGATAAACAACTTGTTTTCCTGTTAGACAATGCTTGGTATTTTTCTTTGGGTATCGTTTGGCATCGTTTTTGCAGGAAAACGAAGAGGAAATCAGCTGCTCACAGTCGCCGGCCGTGCAATTCAGAAAGTGCTCGATCGAGTAAGGAAGACCTACTCGATCGAGCGGTAATGCCTGAAAATGTGCTTGATTGAATATAATTTCTACTCGATCGACCCCCACTTTGATGCTGGTTTGGGGAAGCTTTGTTTTGTGAGTTGTTTCTGTCCCTTTTGTTTCTCCATCCTTTATATATATTTCCTTCCTTAGGTACATGAATTAGGTTGTTTTTTTCCCTTTCCCTTATATGCTTTTGTGCTATAGCCAATGAGGACATTGTCTGTTTTGGTTTGGGGAGGTGTTTTACATCCTTTTGCGTCTGCATTTGCATTTGTATTGCATTCACGTTTACAATTAATGTTAATTAGAAAAAAATTTGAAAAATCAAAAATATCACGTTTATTTTTGCATATAGTCGAGTCGGATTGGAGTCTTGTTTATGATGAAATTGCACTACAAGTCTATGTTATGCTATTCCTTGCACCTTTTTTGACTTACTTAGTAAAATCAAAGTAGTGAACTATTTAATTTTGTCTTGGAATTTAAATTTGATTATTAGACTTGACTCAACATTTTGGCAAACTACTTATATATTCTGATTTTTAGAGCCTATAACTGGTGACATCCATGACCAGTTCATCTAGTAATGAGAGTAGTTACTCCCCACACCTCGTGTCATTTGCTTGTATATGAATTTTGATTTCTTATTGCCTGCATGCATTGGGTTTGTGGTTGGTATTACGTGTTTTGAGAATATTTGCATCTCCCTTTTCCTCATTTTACCCCATTAACTCCACATAAAGCCATATCTGCCTGTTGCCCTTAACTACATCCTAAACTGAGCCTACCTTTGCCGAGCTAGTTTAGTAGTCGAGGTATATTCTACCGTTGTGTCAGTTTTTGGCTCGTTTTCATTAATTGGAGTGGGTTTTTTGTGAGAAAAAGAAGAGAAGTGCTTAACAGTGCCTCGATCGAGTAGCTTTCAGCTCGATCGAGCAGATATTGTTAGTTGTTGCCTCGATCGAGTGACATATTCCACTCGATCGAGAGGTTATTCCTCGATCAGCCAAGAAAAAGAAAAGAAAAGAAAATGGAAAAAATGAAAAAATATATTGAGAAAAAAATAGTTGGCTGAAGTTTTTGTTGTCTACACCTCCTACGCTTATCATTTTTGTCGAGGTGTTATTTGGGATTTGTGTTGTTTATGCCTAGATTTGGTAAGGCATCGAGCTTAATTTTTGATTGTTGGAAGATGGAACGAGTTATATTGCGGTCTTGTTAGAAACTAGCTTGGCTATTTACCCTCACATTTCCATTAATTGTTTTGCCCCTTCTTACTAATTAGCCTCACATATCCATACTTTTGCAAATGTTCGGCACGTGATAGTCCTTGAACGGTGGTTATGCGTGTGTACGATGCTTGAATCATCTTTCATATTAGTTAGCAATGCATGTTGTGTCGGTCGTAGTCTAGGTGAGTGACTGTATTTTTTTCTCTCTTTCTTATACATATTTACTTACCATTTGCTTGATGAGAGAAGAGTGATCCGTGAGAGTCCGAATTTGGATGAGTCTTGCAAGATCGAAAGTCTAATTTATTTCCAAGATTGTACAAATTCGTTCACTTTCGTATTAAGCTTTGTAGCGATTGAATGAGTGCATTGAACGGTCTAACATTGACTTGTAGATAGCTCCGAGACTTACTCCATTCCCCTAGGTTTATTTTGTTTCATATAGCCGCATTTAGTTTGCTTGAGGACAAGCAAAGGTTTAGTTTGGGGAAGTTTGATGCGTGTATTTTATATAGACTTTCTAGTCCATTTATGCACGCATTTATATGTCATTTAGGTGATATTATGTCACTATATGCCCCTATTTGGCTACTTTGTACTTTCATTACTATATTGTAGGTACAAGCTACATAGTAGCAGAAACCGAGCCGAAACAGTCCACTTTGCATGCATTTAGGAGAATGGAAGGAACGGAATAGAAGCTCTTGCATGGGGAAGCGTGAAACCGCTCGCAATAAAGTCCAAAGCCATGTCCAACGCTGCATGATAGGCCGGAAGACCTCGATCGACTATGCCTTTGGTCGATCGAGGAGAGTTGAAGTAAAGAATTGCTCGATCGAGCTGTCCTCTGCTCGATCGAGTGGTTGCCGCTGAAGAAGTTACTCGATCGACTGATATCCTAGAATAAAGTCCTCGATCGAATGGTTCTTTCCCTCGATCGAGTAGAATCTATCACGGGCCTTAAGTCCATAGTCTAATTAGGGTTTAGAGTCGTGTTTTACACTATTTAAGACTCTTGTTTTCGTCATTAGGTTATCATGGGGTGATCCCTGATCATCACCACTTAGCTTCTAGTTTCTGAACTCTCTTCTTTCTTTAGTTTACATTCGGGTTTATCAACGTGGATTTGTTTCTTACGCCGGATTGCTAAGATTGTAAACTTCTTCTTTTCTCTCTTTCTTAACCTTTGTTTTAATTACTGTTTACTCTTCTTAATTACTGCGTTGTTATTGTTCATGCTTGTTAATTACGATTTTATTATGTCTATCATCATATGTTCAATCGTCTTTGTTAGCATCGTTAATAACATGAGTAGCTAATTCTCTTGTATGTTGGGATGAGGGAAACTGTAGTAGAGGCATGTTAGGATAGATTATTTCAGTTAGTCTTGAATATGAGAATCAGTCTAAGCAATTTAATTGAGGTTTAGTCCAATGAGTGCACGCAGGAGACTAGGCTAGGTAGTTAACCCCGACCAGGATCGAAAGATTGGAAGGGAAGGCTTGCTTAGAATTGATAGGTGACTCCTAAGAGGGCGAAAGTTAATTAGGAAAATCCCTAGGGTGGTTTGAGACCGAAAGGAGAAAACCATTGCTCTTCTCATTGATAGATTGACTGACTTAGTCGACCCGTAGATGCCGATATTGCAGTAGACCGAATCCTAGCATATTCTTTCTTTACCTGATTTATTTTCATATTACTTTCTGTCTTTGTTTCTCTTCCTTTAATCTTATTTAGTTAAGTTAAAACCTTTTCAAAACCCCCTAGATTGTTATTGGCAGATTTAGATTTCAGTTAATTAGTTTCCTCCCTGTGGAGATCGACCCTACTTCTGCTATCTTCTTAGTTAGTAGACTTAGGTTTTATTTTTGGTGTATAACGACACGCATCACTAATCATAACCAATCATTGCATAAGATCAATTAAGGCAACCAAAGGCACATTTATTACCCAACTCAAGTTCAACAATGATAAATAGATATAATTAGCCACATAAATGTAACTTAGCATAAGATTAGTGAAAAATAAACATATGAGATGACTTAACACATATGAATGAACAATTAACACATATTCATATGAGACCAACACAAAGAATTCATCTTTCATTAATAAATACTACAATTAACACATAAAACACATAATGATATCGAGTAACCCTTCACCGTTACCTTTTTGCGTCTTCAATCTTCTAAGTCTTCCTCTTTTAATTAGTAGTCCTTGTCGGGGTCTTGAAAGTCTCCACCTACACAAGAACACAAAAGATGAATAAAATTCATCCTTGAGAAGGATGGGAAAATTGAAAATAAGCAAGATGGTAAATTTATTACCAAACAAGGTAGAGAAGAATAAGAGAGGAAGATTAGAGTAAAAATGTGACAACCCTCGAAAATGCGGAAAATAAAAACATACAAGCATGTGAATTAATTAGCGGAAATACGGTATTTTAAAAACTTTTATTCATGCAAGAAGAAGTATACGAGGAGTGTCAAATATTACAAACTAAAGTACGAAATACAACAAAGAGACGTAGTCTCTCAAAATGTTATAAATGTCAAAGTGTTTAGCAACTAGCTAAAATAACGTCTAGAGGTGAATCTTTCAGGGACAACGCCCGCTAGCTCACACCCGAACCCAAAATAGCATAAGCAAAAAGCCATGCAAATCAAGCAACCTGTTCATCCATGAAAAACATGAACGCCACAGTCAGTGGGGCGTAACTCCGGGTTCTCCCAGCCATATCACATTAAACGTACATAGAAGGAAATACAAAAGTAGAGCATGAATACATATAGATATACATGTGAGATACGATAAGGATAGATAGGCAATTCAATATATAATGATAAGAGCATATGGAATACAAATCCAAATCCATCATGTTATACAAAGACTCGGGGAAGACACTCTTAGGCAACCGAATACGCTCACTAGGGCTTACATCTCACCGTTAGCGGTATAAGTTTGATAAGATTGAGACTCGACAAACCAACCATGCCAAGTCATTGCGACTGATCACAATAAATCCATCATATTAATCATTCCATTAATAACATACCTAATGACGACATCTCTCACGGTAAATGAAACGCACTAGCACCGTGTACATGGCAAGTATGATTAAAAGGCTTCCACGGGATAAAGACATTCCCTGAACGCATACACGATTCAATTCATTTCGTATATGTGGACTAATTTCCTCCGGTAATACGACGATAATAATATGGTCCTAGTCTAAATCTGGCCAGAATTCCGGAATCGCATTTTCCAGTTCGACATGCGATAAACATTTCGCATCCAAGACTCGGTCAATCAAATGACGCCGAGTACCCCAAATTCGGTAGAAATTCAAGAAAGAGGCGGAAAAGAGCACAAGCCTCATAACAAGCGGTACACTACATACAAATAACACCACCTCGCAAGTATACAACATTTGACGACCGGGTTGATCAACGCATAGCGTTTGCCTCCCAACAACGTCGTCGTATGCCCACTAACACATGCAATTAAGCAGTAGGATACATCCCCGTTCCGACATTCCAGCCTTACGAACGTGGAGGTAGCCATGGGAATGAGAGTACAAAGCACATAACAAAATAGTGCTCAAACCGTATCATTTGTAAAAACCGACTCAAAGTGGGACATACCAAAAACCGTCACAAAACATGCGATACAAGCGAATGGAATATCATATATTCGAAACATTAATATTATAAGTTACTACGTAAAATTATATGAAAAACGAATCATGCGAACTATTATAAATTACGAGTTTAGAGATTATAAGGAAATATACTCAGCCGTGTTGCCGGCCGGTCAGAGGACCGGCGGCCGGTCACCCGGCTTGCGCCTCAAGCATAATACAAAAATCACAAAGAAAAGGGCAGCGTGTTGCAGGCCGGTCTGGGGGCCGGCGGCCGGGCACCCGGCCGGGAGCACCACTACACACAAAAAGCAAAGTTTCCTACTGATGTGTTCCCAGTCGGTGGGCAGACCGGCGGCCGGTCACCTGGCTGGGAACCCCAGTCCACCCGTGAGCAACTTAACATGTTCTATCATTTTCAATTCTCATAATCTACTTCCATTAACTATCAACAATCAATATTCATCATCAACAATCATCAACTAACAACAATCATTATCAATGACACAATTCCTAAGCTTTCTAATCGTATTCTAAATACGAATTCTAACATAGAAATCATATAAAACACGTAAATGATATCGAGTAACCCTTCACCGTTACCTTTATGCGTCTTTACTCCGCGTCAAGGTCCTCTTCAATCAAGAAATAGTCTTTGTCGGGATCTTGGAGGTCACCACCTACAAATAATTAATAAAAGATGAATATACTTCACCTTGAGAAAGACGGAAAGTTTGAAAAGCGTGAAAGACGGTAATTTTATTATCAATACGGATAGAGGAAGATAAGAGGGGAAGAATAAGACGAACTTACGAGTATTTGAGCGAGAATTGAGCGAGTTATGACGATTCTAAGCTTGGAAAGATTATGGAAGTTATGATTTGGGGTTTTCTTAGGAAGGAAGAAAGAGTTGAGTTGTGTGAGAATGAATTAGGTTATTAGGGAGTATGAGATGTGTAAGTGGAAAAGTCAAGAAAAAGTCAAAGACGACTTAAGACGGAATTCACTTGAAATCTCGTGAAAAATCCAAATACGAACTCGGAAATTCTAAATTCGACTCGGGAAATTTAAATCTAAACTAAAACTAAATTTCGCTGAAAAGTATCCGTAAAATATTTTTACTATAAAAATAGGGTACATTTGCGGATGTTACAAAAAATCAAAAATTTTGAGTGAGAAATGAGTGAGTTGTGTGAAGTTTTGTGATGAGAGGATTAAGGCTCAACAATGGTGAGAATATGGTTTAGTTTTTGGAGAGGATGAAGAGTGAATAGTGTGCTGAGATTTTTGGAGTGGAAAATGGTTGATATTTAGGCTAAGTTGGGTGAGTGAAAACATAGAAGAGCCCAATACAAGATTGGAAGTCTCACCCACATGAAATTCCGAGTAGAACCCAAATATGGGCTCAGATTCGATAAATTAGACACAGATTTTACCCAACAAACTAAATTCGAATTTAACGCTAAAATTAAACTAACTAATAGTAATATAATATTATTAAATTATGACGGCTAAGATTACTGGTGTTACAATACAAGCCATGATAAAGGTAACCTAATTCGACACACACATTCTACCAATACTTCCCCTTATACTTACCTCCAAGCGCTACACAAAAACACTAAGAGCTCAGTCTACTTATCCATCATATAAGTAACGAGCTATTAATAACACATAGGCAATCCCAACAGGAAAGCTAGATTCCAATATATCTCAAACGTCACCCTCAAACCCGCGCAACTAGGACACATTACTCTCTTTTTGCTCACAAAGTCTACATTCTTGCCACTCAATACTACAAAAGTTAACCCGAAAACACAACTAATTAGGAATTACTCCCTCAACACTTCACATTTCCTTACTAACATGGAAACAAACCGCAAAACCATTACACTTGAAACTACCTCCACACTCATCAATGTCATTTGTCCAAATAATACTATAGTCTCTTCATAAATTTCTCAACTTACCACGACTAGTCTTTCTTTATCAACGCCCCCCCCCCCCCCCGAAAAATGACCAACAAGGTACCCAAAACCACTATCTATAGCTACCAATTATAATCACAACAAGCTCTCACATTCCCTTTTGATACTTAGTAGCTCTCATACTTATTTCAGTCCTACATCCTCATGAAGGATTTCATTAACGACCAACAACTCTATCTGAATATTCATTCATGATTTTTCATTTTAAATCTCTTGTCTCCCTATTACATAAACCTAACACTTCAGACCGCCAAATTCTATAATAACGATATTCGATCAATATACCACCAAATAGCAATACATATCACACAAGCCACTACCTAGAGTACTTCCAAAACCATAAATGATTCTACCAAACTTCCCACAACATTCTCTTTGATTACTAATCCCCAATTGCCCACCAACGACTATTCGCCAATATATATCATATTCTTTTATCACAAAATCACTCATCTCCTTATTTGAAACTACTACTATCTTCCCTTCTTATTTCTTATCGAACTATGCCCCTTTGCATCTCTATTATTTACCCCAAAAATTGTTGGAGTAAGTGTCCTCAACAATAGTGCGATCACATAATTAAATCTCAATAATAAGAATACAAAGGGATGATGAATATTATAGTCAACTGGTCAACATAAATCGGTAACGATTGACTCAATAGAGTTTGACGTTACTGTCGTATGACGGTGGTGATCAGTTGATCCCTTGAGGTCACACCTAAAGGACAATCCCCTAATCATGTACATTAATTAATTGTATAGAGATACAGATTAATTAATCCCTTAAATTGAACTAAGTTTATATTGTAAGTGAGAATTATATCTTATTGTAATATGATTAAATAAGATTCATTTTTAGTAATTTAATTGTTATATTACTAAGAATGCATTATGTTTATGAAACAATTGAGATAAGCAAAATTGGTTGATTATAATTACAAATTTTTGTAGATTATATTAACCAAATATGAGATGACCCATTTTATTTACATGTAATTATAAAATGTGACTTAAAATGTTAAGTCTAATTTATTTGTTATGAAATTGCATTTAAATTGGTTAAATGCACATTTATAAGCAAAGATTACATGTTACATGTCACATGTCACATATGTGACAAATGACAAAATGCAAAAATTAATGGACACCCATTTTACAATGGGTGCACCGGTTTTATGGTAGTATACAAAGAGGGTGTTTTTGTGTATTATTCTAATTAAGAATTAGACACAATCATTGCACAAAAACTATTACCAACACTCAACCTTTCTTGTTAAGAACAATTGAAAGGCAACACTCCACCCATGTGGTATAGTGGCCGGTCCATGTGAGCCAAACAAGAGGACACGTTTCCTCTTATAAAACTCATATCATCTCATTATTCATTGATTCATGCAAATTGCTTATCTCTCTATATTTTTCCTTCACCTTCTCACTAAAACTTAAGAAGTTCTAGAACTTGAAGTTCATAGTTTCTAGTAACATTACTAGTGTAGTAATAAGAGGTTATTAGATTATTTTAAGGGAGACTACAATAATATACTAGTGTAGTATCTTTTAGTAGTGATTAAGGGTAGTCTTGGGTGCAACTTATTGGAGAGTTTCTAGTTTGAAATTTGGAAGATCATCCTCATATTCCTAGCTCAAGATAAATATTTGAAAGGAGTTCAAATATTGTGCCCATTTCATATAAGTAATGTAAGAAATTGTTCTTTACTTAATCTTTTGTTATGCATGCATAAGGTCCATATAGTTGAAGAGTAAAATATTAATTATATGATATTAGAAATGTCTAATATCGAGTTTAAGAAACTTACAAGCGGTATCAAGAGCTTTGGTTGTTGCATGCATAATCGATTTATAGTTTTTTCGAGTTAATGTAACTTAAAGAAAACTAGTAATTTGTGTTTTATGAGATAAAATCACAAAGTCATTTGTATGTAAATATATTCTGGTCCTAATATGATTTTAGGTCATTTTGATGATTTATGGAAATTTATATTGCTCAAATAGGTTTTTTTAGTGTTTTTATTACATTTTAATGAGTAAAATGATGTTTAAAATGCTAAAAATAGTTAGACATATCTTATGACCATGAAATGTTTACACAATATCTCACATGCATTTTACTTACTGTATGTAAAATTTCATGTTAAGTAGACCTGTTTCTCATGATTTATGATTTTTATATGATAAAATGAAATAAATAAAGGTCAAATAGTGAAAACTACTTCTGCTTTGAATCTGACTATGAAATTTTTGTATGTTTCCAGATGCATGTTTTCCTGTCAGACTGGAAAAATTCAGACTGATGTGATTTGTCTAGCATGATTTATGAATTTTTAATGTAAAAATGGCATAAATAGTGACTTATTTAGCAAATATAGCTAAAATAAATTTCATGTCATGAGAAAGTTATTCCTGGTTTCATAAATGTCCTACATTTCAGATCTATAGTTGAAAATGTAATATGATTAATTTTCGCATGCTTTATGTATTTTATTTGATAAAACCGATAAAGCGCAACCGATTTTTCTCAAAATAAATTCGAAATTTTTAACCTTGATTTTTGACATTATGAGTGTCATGGAAATGTTCTAGAATGTTCAAAAATTTATAATTCAAATTTTAAAATTATTGTAATTAAATTTGGATTTATTTGATTAAAATATGATTTTAAAGTCTAATTTTGAGCAATTATATAACAACAAGTTGAATTATTGTCAAAAAATTGATTGATGACTAATTATTTAGGCCTAAATCAGTTGGGATAATTAACTTGGACTTAAATATGATTTAAGTATTGTTTGGTGATTTTAAAGTGTTATTATCACGCATTTATGTAAAACCGGGTAATATATGATATAAACCGTAAAATAGGGCGCTTTGGCATTTAAATATGAGCATGTTTTATACATATTATAATGCTGCATTTTCTTTTATGAATGTCATAATTTATTTATGTAATTTTGAATTATGTTATTTTTCCTTATATGGCCTTAGTTTTAATCGATATTACCCGGAATGTAAGGAAATTATTATAATTTATTGTGATCTCGTATCACTTTTATTGTATTATTTTATTTTACAAATGTATAATAGGAAATTATTGTAATTTTATTATATATTTTGTAATTATTTGTAATACCGGAGTTTCCGAAAGACGGTGCCATTCGGAAAGGAGTTCCGAGAGAGAGACGGTGACCTTGGGAGACGTGCTTATGAAGTTGAAGGGACCAAAGGAGTTGGTTTCCGAATTTTTAATAGATTATATGATTTTCTATTCTAGGAAAGGTCATACTAGGAGTTTTACTTTTATGCTTGCATTTTATTTAATATGTTTGCATGTATTGCCAAATCGCCATAACAAGACATGCATATTTCATCGAGTATTCGACCGTGTCAATTACAATTATCGTTAATTCATCGATTTAGTTCACTTAAACGAGATAGATAATAAATTGACATGACCTCTCATAATAAATAATTGAGATCAAGCCTTACCAAATCGTAGAATCCATGAATCCCAATTTCGCAAGGAAGTAGGCTCGGCTCACCGGGGTGATAAACTTGTTACGTTGGGTAAGTGGGGTAATAAAGGTTATTATTTCTAAATTTGGATTGAGCTCAACGAAAGTATTCGCGACCTTAGCCGCATGTGTTTCGGGCTTAAGATAAATATTAAAGTAATATTATCGACCGAGAGTTCTAATGTAGAATCGATTAAAGAGTTAATCCACCGAATTATGTTAATGAAGGATGAACCGGCTCACCGTGCCTAAGTTGATATGAATTTGGATCTCGGAATCATTTATTATAGCTGGGTAGAGGTCACTATTTAAATGCTAAACTTGTTTAAAATGTTTACAAGTATTTGTAATGATAAATGTTGACATTTCCTTTATGTCTAAAATTTGTAGTTAACTTTGTACAATCGCAATGGCTAGTTCATCCACCACCACCAATGCTCCCACTCTCACGAATGTCTCATGGCATCGATCCTTCATGGATCGATGCAAGTTAGAAAAGAATGGCGCTAACTTTGCCGATTGGGATGCGTAACTCCGTTTGGCCGCGGAAGGTGACGACAAGCTTCGTTACCTTACCGAAGCCTCTCCCAAAACACCTAATGAAAGGTCAACCGCTGCCGCAAGGCGAGCCTATGAGGCTTACCAAAAGGAAGCCGCCGCGATCAAAATTGTTTTGATCTTCTCTATAGAGGCCGATTTCCAAAGGAGTGCCATAAAGTTGAGCACGGCCTAAGAGATCTATGCCAAGCTTGTGACCATGTTTTCACAAGCTCCTAGGATCATTCAATATGAGACGGCTTCCGCGTTTTTCGACATGAATCTTAAAGAGGGCCAAAATGTTAGCCCTCATGTACTCAAATTGATTGAGCATGTCGAGACTCTTAAATTGCAAGGGGTTGACATTCCCAAACAACTCGTCATTGACCGTGTACTACACTCCTTGGGGAAAATCAAGGCATATGTGCAGTTTAGGGTAAAATACAATATGCAAAATATGCAAACATCTCTTCATGAGTTGCACAAGATGTTTGTGCAAGCGGAAAGAGACATGAGGCTAAATGTTAGCACCACCAAGGATGTACTCCACATCAATAACATAAGCAAAGGGAAGTTCAAGAAAGGTGCAAGCAAGGGAAAGAAGCCCTCCCCCTACAAAGGCAAGGGAAAAGCTATTGAGAATAGTTCACCCAAGCCTAAGAAAGGTGTCTCAACCGAGGATAAGTGTCATTATTGTAATGGCATAGGGCATTGGGAGAGGAATTGCCCCAAATATCTAGGAGATATCAAAGCCGGAAAAATTGTTTCCGTTGGTAAATTTTTATTCCTTATCATTTATGTTATGATCTCAACTTTGGTATATAGATACGAGTTGTGATTCTTACCCTTTTTATTGTAATTAGGGCATCCTAGCAAGGATAAAGGCAAAGACAAGCAAGCCTAAGAAGGCTCTTCAAGGGAAGCTAGGGTAGCCACCCATGGTTGAAGACCTAAGGAAGCTTGATCTCGAGATTGTCTCCCTTTTTTTTTTTGTATTATGGTTGTTTAGAACTTTTTAATTTCCTTGTTGGACATGGAAGATTTATTTTCAAGAACAATTTGTCGTAATTGAATATTTGGTGACTTGGTTTTCATCCCAAGTCACTCGGTTTGTGGAAACTTTTATCGTTCTAAGATTATTATTATACACTACTTGCATTAAAATAACGTAAATTGTATCAACTCAAATTGATCATATTAGTATTATGATGAATGGATCATTATAATAAAAGGTTAAGAATTCGATTCTTACTTTGAAAGATCTATTGTTAAGTCAAATTGAGTTATTGAACTCAAAGTAGGGAATCTACCAAACCAATTGGTCACACCACTTATAAAGATAGTAAATGACATGAATATGAGTCCACCTCTTTAGCTTATGGAACTAGTCCATCTCAAAGCTAAGATTCGATGTCTTTACAATAAAGTCTTTAATAGATCACTTAAGGTCATGTTGTGATACTTCTACCTCCCTCAAGAGTATGAGTACAAAATTGTTTGTGGCTCATAAGGCTATCTTTAAAGAAAATAGTTGTATTTTTCTAAAGATAGAGTGAGAGAAAATAAGCCACAACGTAAAACTAGTTAGGAACTAGTGAGGAAACCAAAAGAAAATGTTCTTAGGTTAGACTCAAGACTAGTGGGGAGACCAAAAGAAAGCGTCTTTAGGTAAATCCTTAGAACTAGCGACGAGACCAAAAGAAAATGTTCTTGAAATAATAAGATTATGTTCTATGAAGTGGAAGTACCTAGAAATTTTACAATTTGATTTTCTAACGTAAGAGACTTATGAAACTAAATAGAATCTATGCAAAGGAATGATGTATTTGGAGTTGTCCAATAATAAAATCATTCTATAGACATGAAGATGTTTTAATTGGAAGTGTCCAATTATAGTTGCATGGATAGACATGTAGATGTCTAAAAAAGCTAAGTTAATGCGTAACTATGCTTAGATCCAAATCATTAGTGAAATACCTCATAGTAGGTGTGTACAAGATACACAATAAAACCACATGTCCAAATAGGGATTTGGAATAGGATGTGTACATGACACAAGTCTATGGTATGTATCTACCTAGAGGTTATGATGATCTTTTTCTATTATGAGATATAAGAAGTTTTTCACTCGAATTGTCGAAAAGTCATGTATAGACATGAAGTTCAGTGGGAGTTAAAGTCACCTAAAGACATGAAGTTCAGTGGGAGAAATTGTTTTCCACATGAATGACGTATCACACATTGTGAGTGACGTATTCATATTACTTTTTTAAAAGGAGTGGTTGGATTTTAATGCTGGATGAAAGAGGGCAACATGTATAGTAAAATCAAAATCTATTGTGGAATAGAAGATTTTAGCTTGGCATTTAGAAAAGTGTCTTATATCGATAAGATCCTTCATCTATTTCAACAAGTTGAATAGGTTATTCATGTTGATGAAAGTGGGATCACTATGAAAAGGTCATAGTCATCCACTGAACCTAAGAGTTGTTGATCACATGAGTACTAATATTTCCGTCATTAGACCAATCATGTATGCCATTAAATGCACATACCTAAATGAATTGTATGCTGTGAGCATGACAAGCCTATAAAAAATCAATCCACATGAGTGTCATTGGAGACCCTACTAGAAAATCCATAGGGTTCTCAAGGAGAACTAGGGATTCATTCTTGTGTTTGGTAGAGAAAATTTGGATAGGTGGTAAAGGTTTCACAAACCCAAATTTTCAAACTTATAAGGATAAGGTGGTAAACTCATCGAAATCCTAGGCGTACCTTTGTTATATATGAAGCAAATAACTAAAAGAATGATTGAAGAGTCAATCATTATAAATTCTACAAATAGAGACCTAGTACATTATGATGAGGATAAGGTGCTTTAAAAGGAACTAATGGTAGATCCTTTCACCTAAATACCTATCAGTTATCACGATAACGAGTGGGAGCATCTTTTAAGTTAAAGAGCCCAACACTAGATCTAGATCTAGACATGTACATAAATGAATTCATGTTATTAGGAATAACGTTGGATGAGAGGAAAAAGCAATTCACAAGGTTGGAATAAATGAATATATGGTATATTCAGTACCTAAGCCTTTATTGCATTTAATAAGATCGTCATGAATTGTCATGGACGAAATAAACTTTAGATTATATGATATGCATCAATAACATTGGGTTGATTGTTTATATATGATAATCACATTTATCGTTTGAGTTTCTAAAACTCGTTTTGTGCTTTGTTATATCCAAATGGGTTGTGGAGACAATTTTGAACCCCATTAAAGTGGAGTGTATTAACATAGCATTGGCCCCTAGTGGCTTATATGAGGTGACGTCTCCAAGTGACTAGATTGTGATGCGATTGATGGCAAATTCAAGTGTCATAGGGTCATAAGGGATGACCAGTCGATCATATAGACAGACTGTAAGGGACAATCTGTCGGGCAGTGATCGCTTATAGAGTTCTGGAAATTCTTGTAGCCTGGTCGTGGCAAGAGCTACTATACTATTCTTTTTTAGTCAATTCTTTGACTAAAGACTGTTCGCCTAAGGTGGCACAGTTTCAGAGTGACTTTGATTTATGCTCTACGACCTTCGTAACTGGGGTCAAATGGGCATCTTTTGGGTCATGATGAGCTGTGGCTATGCAAGGGGAACAGTGCGATAGGAATTGTCCACCCCTTGTCAGGGTTGTTTTTAAATCTCAAGGCCACTCGAGGAGGAGTAAGCTGAAAATGCGTGGCCACGCTCGGAAGGTATCTATGGTAGATAATTCCGGTCAGACAGTTACTCTCCAGATCGAGGAAACCACTCTTGATATGATCAAATGCAAGTACGACCTGTAAGACACCTTGCATTAAGTGGGAGATCGTAATAGAACAAGATAATTGGTGACGCACACTTGTCTCGGACAAGTGGGAGATTGTTGGAGTAAGTGTCCTCAACAATAGTGCGATCACATAATTAAATTCTCAATAACAAGAATACAAAGGGATGATGAATATTATAGTCAACTGGTCAACATAAATCGGTAACGATTGGCTCAATAGAGTTTGACGTTACTGTCGTATGACGGTGGTGATCAGTTGATCCCTTGAGGTCACACCTAAAGGACAATCCCCTAATCATGTACATTAATTAATTGTATAACGATACAGATTAACTAATCCCTTAAACTGAACTAAGTTTATATTGTAAGTGAGAATTATATTTTATTGTAATATGATTAAATGAGATTCATTTTTAGTAATTTAATTGTTATATTACTAAGAATGCATTATGTTTATGAAACAATTGAGATAAGCAAAATTGGTTGGTTATAATTACGAATTGTTGTAGATTATATTAACCAAATATGAGATGACTCATTTTATTTACATGTAATTATAAAATGTGACTTAAAATGTTAAGTCTAATTTATTTGTTATGAAATTGCATTTAAATTGGTTAAATGCACATTTTTAAGAAAAGACTACATGTTACATGTCACATGTCACATATGTAACAAATGACAAAATGCAAAAATAAAATGGACACCCATTTTACAATGGGTGCACCGATTTTATGGTAGTATAAACACACACTCATCTAAACATTATTACACATCTCATATTGCAAAACCGATTCTCTCTTTCTCACAAGGTTCATCAATCTATCCAACTTAATCATAAATGACCACATGTACGTCTCTTGGAAACCATACAATCATAGGTAGAATGTTCACCTTATAGAAAACGTCAAACTCATTCGCTAAGATCAATATATTCGACACACATAACAATGATACACTACAACCCAATATGATGACAACTCCTTCACTTATTTAATATATGGGCAATTAAGTAATTAACTTAACACAATAGTATATCGACAAAAAAATTCACATTTCACCTACTGTGGCAAAGCCACTCAGTTGAGTACAACAAACTCTGACGAATACGAGACACTCGGTCTAGTAAACACTCTACTCGGTCGAGTACGACACACTCGGCCGAGTAAAGACTGTACTCGGTCGAGTATAAACACATGTAACTATCCATAAATCAAAATTTAAGACACTCGGTCGAGTGCAAAGTCTACTCGGTCGAGTGCGAAGGAATCCTCAGCACTGATCAGTTTTCGTAAAACAGGCATATCTCCTTCAATTCTAAGTCGATTTTGGCTTATGATCTACCGTTAGAACCGTAACAGGGCAAGCTATCACCTCCATATAGCAGTTTAAAAACAGATCTTCCAAAATCAAACTTCATACAATTCTGATTTTTGTTACCAATCAAATTTACCACTCATGAACATACCTCATACCACATAAAAGACCATCATTCACAATTATTTACATGTTTAAATCATCTCAACATATTAATATCAATTAACTCAAAAGCATGCTCCATTCAAACATGCCATCATATACGCATACTTTTCATGTTCATCATGCAATTCCTTCATATCACTACTACGAAAACAGGCTATGACAACGGTTAAAAACCGTTGTAATATTAAAAAGCGGACGCTGTTAAAGCCTCCGTTGTTAAAGGTTTTAACAACGGTTCCGATTTAATGAAATTACCGTTGTGAATAGTTTTAGCAACGGTACAAAGTCATTGTTATTACTAGATAACTGTTGTTAAAACGTGTGAATAATTATGGTGGGAAAGATACGAAAACGGTTCTCTTAAATAAAACCGTTGTTAAAGATATGATTAGTTTTGGTGGGAAATATTATAACAACGCTATTGTTTTTTAAACCCGTTGTGAATATAGTTAATTACAACGGAGTATATTAAACAAGCTGTTGTGGAAAGCTTTAATAACAACAGGTATATCAGAGTACACCGTTGTTAAAACGTGTGAATAGTTTTGGTGGGAAATATGTAACAACGGTCTGTTTACTAAAACCGTTGTTAAAGGCCGATTAGTTTTTGTTGCGGAAAGATTATAACAACGCTTTAATTTTTCAAACCCGTTGTGAATATTGTTAATTACAACGGAGTATAATAAAGAAGCCGTTGTGGAAAGTTTTAATAACAACAGGTATTTTAGAATACACCGTTGTTAAAGGTATGATAAGTTTTGGTGGGAAATATGTTACAACGCTTTTAATGAATTTTGAAAAACCGTTGTTATTATTTTTATTATTGTTTTTGAAAAAATTGTAATTTGTTCCCCTGCCAGTGAAAATCCTGCATAAATCAGCAGCAGTAGCAGCAGCACGCATAAACCAATTTCAGAAGCAGCAAAATGATATATCTATATATAAATCAGAGCAATTCATGTACAGCAGCAGCAAAATGATATATACAACCAAAATGATCTCTTTCAGAGCAATTCATACTTACAACTTGCTCTAATTAATGACTTCTACAAATTAAAGTTCCCTATCTGCTTCCAAAATAATCTAAGTTTCATTTATTCTTTCTTACCATAATGTTCAAGGAGGTATTTGCCCCACAAGTCCCTTACCTCGTCTATATTGTGCTTAGTGTACTCAGGGACATGTGGCGTGTTGAGTAAATACTGCGGATAAAACAAATAAAAGACATCGATCAGTAGGGTAACAACAGTATAGGCATACATAATTAGCAACATCGATCATATATATATAGCAGAAAAGATATCAGCTCTAATGAAAAAAAGTAAATAATAGCTACATTAAACTACTAACTCTTTCTGGAATGTTGATATATCTTCGCCTAATAATCTCCAACATGAAACGACAAACGTAGTATCCACATTGTATGCTATCCGGCTGTTTAGGGACCTATTATTACATAATAAACGAAGAGACGAGAAGGCAATTACCAATTAGTTTAATGCGTAATTAAAAAAGACAGATGTATATGCGTAATTAGTTTAATGCACTTAATTATTAAGGTATTGTATTTGCGCGTACGTACCCCTGTTATCGTAATAAAAGTAGGGCCATCATCAAAATATTCTGTCGTTTGATCGCCGATTGCTCTTTTCTTCTCAAAGGCCCTTTTAAAAAGGAAAGAGGCCGAAAGTCACATAAACTTACTTAATAATAATAAATGAAACTTAATATTATGTGCCAAATCATCAGTATTATAAACTTACTTAATAATCAACTTCTTAAAGGTTTCGGATGGATATCTATGCAAAGAGTCCAACCAAAATACTTTCTTCTTGGTCGGATTGATCGCTGCTAGCACCCAATGTCTCCTAGATCGAGAGACACATCATTATTAACAAGCACAACATGCATCATAACAAAACATATAAAAATGCAATTGTATTTGGAATCGTAATATTAATTATATATTACCCGACTTCATTATAAGGGGCGAAAATGAGCTTATTGTTTTTCCCCAATTCCGCAGCAATATAATCTACACGTTCTTCATACGAAAACATCCCGATATGCATAGATAAAACATTTGGGCACTTGAATCCGTATTGAGCAAGTGGATTATTGGTCTCGTGGATCACAACCGAGTTCAAGTACCTACATGACGGTTTTAATTCCGATATTAAAAACACTATATCTTAGTCAGAATATTAGAATACTGCATGATTTAATTTATTAAGAAACTTACTTCATCCAAACATATAGGTGTTGGACATCAATCTCGTCAAGGCCAGCCCAAATGGCTAGAATTTCCCATGACAGAATTGCTTGACGTTCTACCCTTACAATATCATCCTCGAGCGGAATAATTATTAATTGCTCGCTTGCTATGCGATCACCAACCTCCTTATAAAGGTCCATTATCGTCATTGTTCGTACTTTTTCCATGTAAACGTTCCCATGATATTTAGAACGGGATAGACTCCTGACCTCTTTCAGCTTGGGGAAATGATGCGGTGTGCTACCTTTCACAACCTACATGTGGCTAACTAAATTAAGTTGCTCTTTCAATGATGAGGCGATAGTAGAACTTAAAATATAAAGAGAGTTGATTAAATACCTCATCAAGTTGTTGTTTTGACGAGGTAGTAGAAAGATTATTGTCTATCGAGTTAGACTTATCCATGTTTTTTGTTACCTACAAAACAAAAATATAACATATAAATTTCACTATTTATGAAGGTGATGAACAAAGACAAAAGGTTGGTTAAATTAGATGTATTTTTCTAACCCCGGCTACATTCTGTTAAATTTTTTGATCACGAGGCAGGAAAATGTAGATATTAGGCCATTGGACAAAACAGTTAACCGCATCTGCCAGAATTAGAAGGTCGTCACGGACTGGGACGAGCAGTTTACGGGTTTCACAGCCCTTCGCGACTACCGTTATCTCCACTTTTGCATGATTCGGCAAGAGTGGTACGCCATGAACCAAGATGGTTTCCACTGAGTCATTGGGCTTTGGGTATATGATGAAACCCCGGGCAACACGAACCACATCCTTGGATGAAGGGTCGGTGAGCATAATTACCCGCTTGTTTTTGGCCTGAAGATTACACATTATTTACTAAATACCAAAATATAATAGATATCATAAATGATCTATATTGAGTATATAATGTAAAGTTAGTTACAAGTATTTATTGTTGGTGGGTAGGCTATTATACTTGAACATGTCCAGACCAGATTTAGCACTGACAGCATATACTAACTTCTTATATTCTACATACCTCATTATTGTCACCCGTCTTCTCAGCCGGCTCCTCAAGTTGCGTCCCCTTTTCAGAGTTATTTACCTTATAAAATTAATTAACCAATCAAAGGCATGGCTGCTGGAAAGAACAAATGCAGAGGTTCAAAATGGTTAAGTCGTATTTACCTTATCGGCTTGAGGTATCAAAACCTCAGCAGCATTAGGTACCTCACCCGTCTCCTCAAGTTGCGTCCCCTTTTCCGACTCATTTACCTAATAAAATAAACCAATCAAAGGCATGGCTGCTAGAAAGAACAAATGCAGAAAAAAAAAATCATATTTACCTTATCGGCTTGAGGTATTAAAACCTCGACAGCAGTAGGTACCTCACCCATCTTCTCAGCCGTCTCCTCATGTATTGGCAAGGTAGTAGTGTCTGCCTCTTGACAAATCTGTTGCACTACCTCACCCTTTTTAATGACATCCTCCATCATCTTCAATTCTTCTTCGGAAGGCTTGCCTCCAGAATTCATCTTCAGTATCACGGAGGCCAATAACTGAACCTGCACGCCCAAAATGTAGAATCAGCAATTTGTTAAAACAATAACATGTGAATTTTAAATGACAATAACAAATGGTATACGTACCATGTCAGCCTTCCCCTTATTTTTCTTCTTCTTGTTCGAGCTAGTTGTCCCATAATATTTCGTGACTCCAACATGTAATGGGACGCCCCTCAATCGACCTGGATGCTCGGGACGGCCGATCGCTCTAGCAAGAACGTCGTCACGACCACTCGGAGTGAATTTCCCTTCCGCAACCTCCTTCAGAACATTCTCCTATAATATATTAAATAAACTTAATTTTATTTTTGTTACTAAAATAAATAGATAGTTAGACATACAAGAATTGAACAATAAAGTTATTAAAAACCCGTCTTAATAAAAATAATACTTACTATGTTGGCCAAGACTTCCTGATCATATTCGTTACATGTTCGGGATCCTTTAGGCGTGTGCCCTTCTTTATAAGTTACGTGCCGATTCAAGTCGGTCACACCTTTTGACACCTACACGTTAACTCAAAAATAATATATGTATACATGTATATCAAGTCCAAGTATGATTAAAAAAATCTAATATATAGATGCTACTTACGAGATTTTCTTCTATCAATCTGTAACCGCCTCGAGAACCATAATATACCCCCCGCTTCTGTGAGATGTTAGCACGATTTCTGGCGCTAACGCTCTTCAAATCATATAAAATCGCAAGTAGATGAGACAATTAGAAAATTATAGATACAAGTAGAGTTTTAGAAAAATGTAACCTGAAACTTTTAGAAAAATGTAACCTTAAGTAGAGTTTTACAAAAATGTAAACATATGACATGGATACTTAACCTGAAACTTTTCAGTAGCTCGTTTCGCCTTATAATTATCCCATTGTTGCTGAGTGATGTTGGGGTACTTTGTCGGTGGGCTCTTATGCATCTGCCCCGTCTCCTTGTCGACATACAAGTGTAATTTGGCAAGGTCACACCTCCACTGCCTTAAGACTGCCGATGCCTTACGTAATAGATACTTATCATGGCAGTCTGGAATATCGAAAGCTTCCTGCATCATCATCATATATACTAATAAGCGGCTTTATACAAACCTTTATACGGCTTCCTGCCTTATGTAATAGTAACTTAAGGAAAATAAAATGGTGTTTAGCTAAAGATATTATCATACCTTTATACGTTTCAAGAGTAAGTTCTGCAATGCAGGATTTATATTCCTGAAATCATCTAAATCAATAGGCACAAACTGTTTGGTTGTAACTCCAATCCAAGTGGATAAATGGCCAGCATTTGGACCAGTAGGAACACCTTTCACACTCCATTTTATTTCCATCGGCTTTTTTTGCCGCTATAGCTGCAAGGGCTGCAGGGCACTTCGAAGCACCCCTCTCACCAGGCTTATCCCCCTTATCATTGTTTTCTACTCTTTTCCGTTTTTCACCCATGATAATCCTAAGACACTAAGACCTTCAAAAGAAATGAAATAGTAACGGAACAGAGTCATGCATACAGCGATTCTAAAACCCTAAGACCTTAAAATGAATGAAATAGTAACTGAACAAATAAAGAGTCATGCAGAGATTCTAAAACTCTAAAAACTTAGAAAGGAATGAAACTAGATGATAAAGAGAACGATAAATAGAAAATGAAAACAAAAAGATGAACTTCAATCTTAAAACCCTAAAGACGAAACACAAAAATTACCTGATAAAGAAAATGAGAACAGGGTGATGATAAAGAGAACGAGCAGGATGATGATCACGAGTACGAGGAGGATGATGATGATAATAAACAAAAAGATTTGTGTTGTAAACGAGGATGATTGTAAACGAGGAGGATGATGATGATAATGTACGTGTGTAAAATTTACTCTATAGGATTGTAAATTATTTTTTATTAAGAGAAACTAAAGGGTTTATTAAGAGAAACTATTGACAACGGTTATCCTACAAACCACCGTTGTTATAGAGTAATGACAACGGTTAAAGCACACCCGTTGTAGAAAGTAATAACACTAAGACAACGGTTTATTTATTATAACCCGTTGTTGAAAGTAATAACAACGGTGAAATTCTAAAACACCGTTTTTATAGATTATGTATATTTTTTTTAATTTTTCAGATACGCGCGCGCGGTATGAAAATTTGAGGCACGAAATAAACTCATTAACTTTGCTCTAAATTAATTTATTTAACTTTGCTCTAAATTTAATTTAATTTATTTTACTTTGCTCTAAATTTTATATTATAGGCGTAAGTTACGTTTAATTATTAGCTCGGATCGGGTTTGGCCTGGGAATCAATTCCAATCGGGTTAGATTCGGCGGGTTTGTAATTAATAACTTTATCGATCGGGTTAGTTATTATTAT
Organism: Heliosperma pusillum; assembly: GCA_022085475.1. NCBI lineage: Eukaryota > Viridiplantae > Streptophyta > Magnoliopsida > Caryophyllales > Caryophyllaceae > Heliosperma > Heliosperma pusillum. The sequence goes on along the minus strand of JAIUZE010074501.1, from coordinate 10,616 downwards.
TAGTTTGGTTCGGGTCGGAGCGAGGGTCCTTTCGGCTTTCGTGTCTGTTTCGGGAATGATTATAATTGGGCGGGTCGTCGATAATTTCCGGGTCAAGCGGATGTGGTATATATATATCGAGTCTAGTGATTCTCGAATCGGGTCATTTTCTTTTTAATTAAGGACCTGGTTATTATAATCATGCATCACTAGTTAACCTGAAACTGATCGGGTGGCCAGTTACGGATCGGGCAATCCACTATCTAGAGCTAGTAGCTACGTACTTCGGGTCGATCGCTTTTGGGCCGGGTCGTGGGCACGTGTCATTAACCTCGTATGTACTACTTTGCAATAATATTGATGATAATATTGATGATATATATATAATAATTAATGATGATGACTTCCGGATCATTAACCTCGTACTACTTTGCAATAATAACAGATTCATCAATGCGGATGAGGTTATATATCGAGTCGTCGGGCCGTTTTTGCATCACAAACCTGAAACTGTCCGACCCAAAATTAATTAGCTAGTATCGGGTTATTTAATTTAATTCGATAGAAATCTTTATTTATTATCCGCGTGATGATTATTAAGTATCATTTTCGGGTCGGATCACTTTTAATTATTAAGTATCATTATTAGTATACGTGTGTTACTTCAAAATAACCCTAAACCCTAAACCCTAAACCCTAAACCCTTTTTTATATACTTCTATATATATATATATATATATATATATATATATATATATATATATATAGTAGATTATCGCTATTGATCAAACATCAAAATATTGAACATCAACGGAATTAATCATATCAATTCAAACACTTTAAACAACATTCTTTCTCATTGATTTCATTAGGAATAACCTAGATTTTATAATAAAGTACATTACATTCATCCGACATCAAATAAATAAAGATGTTAAATAATCCGGAACAATTCCGGTTAAGAGTAAAAAGCTTTTCTCACACTACCACCAACAATCCGGAACAATATTGATGATACTGATGACTTCCGGATCATTAACCTCGTATTTTGCAATAACAGATTCAATGCCTGCAAGTACACGTCTTGCATGTGGAGATAAGGTAGGACGGGTACAGCTCAACATATCTCTTGCGGCATCCAACCTGCGAGTATAAGGCCGACGTGGGTAGTCAGAGGACGATGATGATGACGACGCTTGGTTGACAAGTCGGACTGCTTCACGCCTCTTAATCCAATAATCCCTTCGATGTTCAATGGATCCTTTAATCAATGGGTGATGATCAGCGGGAACTACGGCAAGAGCCTGCTCCTCACCTGCAATCAAATTTGTAAGGGTCGTCTCATCGTTGGGAATGTTAACTGCTGCCATTGATGATGTTAATTTTTGGAGTAATTAATTAGGGTTATGTAATATTTAAAGGAGGGGTTTTGAGGCTGTATTTATAGAGGGGTTATGCTGCCATTGATGATGTTCAATGGATGCTTTAATCAATGCTGGTTTTGCTGTTTTTTATTCACGAGTTTGGACTGCAATATCTTTTAATTAAAAATAATAATATTGAGCAATAACAACGGGTATTGGTAAAAACCCGTTGTTATTACTTTCCACAACGGTTTTCGTGACCACAACCGTTGTGATAGAGTAATGACATCGGTTCATCATAGCCGTTGTGATAGAGAAATAACAACGGTTATTGGTTAAAAACCCGTTGTTATTACTAACCACAACGGACCTTTGTTTATAACCGTTGTGGACAGTTACTGCATATTGCAGTAAGTGCATTGACTACATAGGAAATGTAACGTACTGCATATTCACACATTTACTCAATCAATAACGTACTGCATGCATGTGAATGTATAGTCGTTTTGGGATTTGTAAATGCATGTGAATCAATGCCTTCATGTGAACCAATGCATGCATGTGAATAAATAACTCCAATAAATACCTCTCTATAAATACAGCCTCAATACAAGCAGGTTATCAACCACATACAAAATTCCCAACTCTAATCAATAACATATTTGCTAAACCATACAAAATTTCCCAGCCTCAATACTAACATCAACCATACAAAATGTCTGAAACTTTTACTAAACCATATGCTTGCATCATGAAACAAATGCCTTCTCATATTGAGGGTGGCTACGTTGTGTGTAAAAGCTACAAAAAACTCCGTGATACGCTTATTCGAAATAGCTACTTAATCAGGAAGATGTGGCCTAATTATCATCGCACGTACTTTACAAGGGAACTCGTTTTCGAGTTTGGGATGTCGGATGCTCATCGTGCGTCCGCATTCAAACTGGCAAGAATGTTTGACAAGGCCGGGCATGGGCTAAAAGATTTTATTGAGAGCACGGACCACCAGCCTGGGCCATATCTATGGGTGGCTTCCGAACATGACCGTCACCGTTGGCCAAATGGGGTCGACCTCGTTGAAGTGACCCAGGTAGAGCAGTGGGAAGGGTTGGCTCTGGCCGAGGCTGACCCGATTGATGTATATGCTCTAGCGGTGGCAGCTATCCGGGAGATTTACCCAGACTCAATTTAGTTTGTTGTTGTTGTTGTTTGGTTGTTGCTGTTTGTTGTTGTTTTGGCGCCATTTGTGTGTGGCGCCGTTTGAACTTATTATTTAATAATATTAATGTTGATACGTTAATTTATTTTTTGACTTAAGTTTAGAAGTAATTAAACTAATTCAATTCAAAGCTATTCAATCGATAAAGCAAAATTAGAATTGAACGACATTCAGGAAATGACATTCAGGAAATGACATTCACAAATTTGCTAATAAACGACATTGGTGAAAATAATAAACGACATTCAGGAAATGACATTCACAAATTCACAAATTCACAAATTCACAAATTCACAAATTCACAAATTCACAAATTCAAGAAATAGTTCACAAATTCACAAATTCAAAAATAATAAGGGAGATGATGACAGAAAAATGATCGCTTTGTGATAGAGTTTTTGTGTTGCAGTACAGTCGTATTATTAGTGTTGTGTGTTTTCTATCTACAAATATTGACAACGGTTATCATAAACAAACCGTTGTGATAGAGTAATGACTACGGTTATATTAGTCTACCCGTTGTAATTAGTAAACACTATGACAACGGTTTGTGGTTAATAACCGTTGTGATAATCAATAACAACGGGTATATTTACAACAACCGTTGTTGTTGCTTACCTTTATTTTTTTTTTAATTATAATTAGAGACAGCAATATCATAAGCACTATACACTGCAATAATAATCAGCAGAAACCAAAAAAGACAGCAATATCATAAGCAGTATACACTGAATGACCAAAAGCTAAATAATTTGGGAATCTTCAACAATGACCAAAGCTAACAAAAACTAAAGACAATACACTGAATGACTACACATCTTGAACTTGAATTGCTAATACCTCACATCAGAAAGATAGTAATTTAAAAAAATAACAGAAACTAACAGAAAAAAAAAACAAATATATAAGCTAATACCTCACATTATTAACCGCCTCAGGATCAGGGACGTTTCTTGCCCGACATAGTTTCTTCGTTAACCCAAATACCTTCACCATGATCATCACGCATATAGATGCTTTCAATGTTATCATGATCAGTGTCAACATTGTCGAAATAAGATACAGTGGAAGAGTGATCCATTCCCTCAAACACGACATCCTGATCATTATCCCCACCATTATCGGGTGCACCCCGTCTACTCCTTATAGATAGTACAACAGACCACTTCTTATCCATAGGATCGGTGATATAGAACACTTGTTTAGCTTGGGATGCCATTATGAAAGGATCATCCTTATTATTGCCAACCTTATCCAAATTGACCAACGTAAATCCCATTTTATCCTTTCGAACACAATTGTTGTTGTTATCAACCCAGTTACATCGAAACAGAGGTATTGTGAAATCAATGTAATCTAATACCAATATTTCTTGAATAACACCATAATAAAGGCATTTTCCCCAAATAGGGTTTTTATCTTTTGAAGTAGCAAAGTGCATTGCCTCAAATTCAGAACTCACACCACTATTTTGCATTGTGCTCAACTCATCTTGCTCGCGGGTGTAAAAAGTATAACCATTAATAGCAAAACCGCTGAAAAAAGTGGCCCTGGCATTTGGACCTAACCCAAGACGTAGTAACCTAGGAGAGATGTCATCACCATACAAATTCTTATACTCCAAGACAACATTCCTAAACCACTCTCCAAACGTCTTCTTATGCTCGTTTGCAATCCACATCTCGCTCTTGTTTGGGTGATCGTATTTGAGCTCATCTTTGTGTTGTTGAATATAAGGTTGCACCTCATCTTCGTTGTTTAGCACATACGTATGTGCTAAATGTAACATGTCACGTGCCACAATTTTTTCAACCCGGCCCCTAATACCTTTTCCGGTCATCCAGTCACTATGACGATTCTTTGGAACGCCAATTAACTCCTCAGGGGAGAGATGAGCGTAACAATATGCAAGAGCTTCGTCTAATATAGCACGTTCAGCAATACAACCTTCTGGACGATACCGATTAGATGTATAGTCCTTGTAGACTTTCATCAATCTTTCGAAAGGATACTGGTATCTCAAGTACACGGGCCCAAGGTACAAAATCTCCCTAACCAAGTGAGTGGTCAGGTGAATCATGATAGTGAAGAAAGAGGGTGGAAAATACATTTCAAAATGACAAAGAGAGGTGACAACGAGGTCCTGCAATGAATCCGCATCATCGGGATCGATGACTTTATCGCATATGGACTGGAAGAAGAGACAGAATCTGGTAATAGCATATCGTACCTTTTCAGGTAAAATGGAGCGAATAGCCACGGATAGTAATTGTTGCATCAAAGTGTGGCAATCATGTGACTTTAACCCGGTGAGTTTTAGATCTTGCATCGACACAAGGCTTTTGATGTTGGACGAATAACCATGTGGCACTTTAATTCCATTCAAGCATGCACAAAACTCTTTTTTCTCATTCCGTGAAAGGGTATAAGCTGCTGGCGGTAAAAATGTACCATTACCTCTCTTCTGTGGTGCCAACTCTAGCCTAATACCCATCATTTGCATATCTTCCCTAGCTGCGGCGTTATCCTTTGTTTTACCGGGAACATTCAGGAGGGTATTGATAATATTATCACAGACATTTTTCTCAATGTGCATGAAATCGAGGCAATGCCTGACCTCCAGGTCAGGCCAATATGGAAGTTTATCAAAAAATATGGATCTTTTCTTATACCCACGAGTAGACAATTTAGAGCCGTTCTTCTTCCCATATTTTATCTCAATATGCTTTACTTTCTGATAAACTTCATGCCCACTCAAAATTCTAGGAGGTTGACGATGTTCTTGACGTCCATTAAATGCTTTCTGCTGCTTGCGATAACAATGGTCAGGATCCAAGCCCCTCTATTTCCCAAATACACATACTTATGAGAACACTTCAAGTATTCAGACTCGATATCCTCCCCACACAATGGACAGGCCTCTTTCCCATGCACCGTATGCCCAGAAAGGTCGCCATAAGCCGGATAGTCGGTTATTGTACACAATAACATCGCTCTCAAATTGAAAGTTTCATTCCTATATGCATCAAATACTTCTATCCCACTATCCCACAAAATTCGCAAATCATCTAAAAGAGGTTCCAAATAGACATCTATATTATTTCCAGGTTGTTTAGGGCCGGAAATTAACAACGACAACATCAAGTACTTTCTTTTCATGCACACATATGGAGGTAAGTTGTATATTGCCAACACTACTGGCCAAGTACTATGTTGGGTACTCATGTTTCCATGTGGGTTCATTCCATCAGTGGACAGCGCTAGACGTAAGTTTCTAGGTTCAATGCCGAACTCGGGATACTTAGCGTCGAACGATTTCCATTGCATACCATCTGCCGGGTGTCTTAGCTTCCCATCATTTATTCTTCCAGTTTCATGCCAAGTTAACATTTTTGAATCATTGCTATTCGCAAACATCCTTATGAATCTTGGTATCACTGGAAAATACCATAACACCTTAGCCGGGATCCCTTCCTTATCCTTATAACGCCACTCAAAACAAACCGGACAATTGGTTAAGTTTTGATATAATTTTCGATACAATACGCAATCATTTGGACATGCATGTATTTTCTCATATTTCATACCCACCCCTCTAATTAGTTTTTTAGCCTCATATGTCTTAACGGGAAGAACATTACCATCTGGAAGCATGTCGTTTATCAAGGCTAATAAACTAGTGAAACACGTGTCACTAACCCCATTTGCCCCCTTGATATTATACAACTTCACCACAGCCGACATCTTTGTGTACTTACAACCAGGGTACAGAGGCGCTTCAGACTCACACAACTTCTCATACATGTTGTCAAGGTCATCCAAATTAATGTTGTGATCTTCAAAAGCATTTGATTCATCATCTTTTTCTTCATTATCTGTAGACCCAACATTCAACTCGTCTGCTTCTAACTCAACATACTCGGCATACTCAGGATCATCAGTTATCCTTTCGTATACCTCAAGATCATCTTCTTCAAATTTATTCTCTTCCTCTAATGATTCCCCATGAAAAATCCAACGGGTATAGGATCGACTAAAACTATACTTTTCTAGGTGAATTTTAACGTCCGGAATAGCCATATACCTAATATTACCACATCTTTCACAAGGGCATGGAATACTAGAAGAACCATTCAAATTGTTCGCAACGACTTCAAAAAATTCAGCTAAACCATCCTTATAGATTGGGTCACTCATATTCGCAGCATTCATCCAAGTTCAAGTCATTTATCTACATTCGTAGTATATATAGTAAGCCAAGTAATTCAAAAAATCCAACTAATTAAAACTAATTCAATAATAAGCCAACTAATTCAGAAAATGCAATGTATAAGGCAACTAATTCACAAATAAACGAAATTCAGGAAATCAATAAAGAAAAATTATTAGAATACCTGATTAATAAGAAATAGCAGACGGAGATGATGACAAAGAGACGATCAGGGAGTATGTCTTAGTGTTTGTGGTTTTGTGATGCAGTATAATCACTTTGTATTTGTGTTTTTGTGTTGCAGTACAGTATTATTAGTGTTGTGTGTATTTTTCATCTTTATTAACAAATATTGACAACGGTTATTATTCATAGTAAACCGTTGTTATTAAATTACTTATTTACAACGGTTAAAAAAGTTATATCCGTTGTTACAACTAACAACAACGTACAACAAAATCATATCCGTTGTTATTAATTTACGCCAAAATTTGCGCCAAATTAATAACACATTATAACAACGGGTTTATTCATGCCCGTTGTTATTACTTTTCCTTATTTCGCGCCAAATTAATAACAACGGATATAAAATAAACTGTTGTTATTAGTAAATTTATTTACAACGGTTATTTTAGTTCACCCCGTTGTTAAAACTAATAACAACGTTCGAAAAACTAATACCGTTGTTATTAGGTTTAATAAAATTCCGCGGAAAAATAATTATCCATTCCACAACGGTTTTTCTTTATTTTTGTGAGTATGCATTGTTGATGGGGCGTTGTTATTGCATGAATTTGTAGTAGTGTATATATATATATATATATATATATATATATATATATATATATATATATATATATATATATATATATAAACATAGAATTAGGATCATGTGAGTCCACCCTATCTTTTTGAGTCTGTGAGTCCATGATACAATATCACAAGTTATACGAAACAATATCACGGCATATATTATACAATATCACACCACTGGACCACTTTTTCGCGCACTATTACAATTTTTTTTCTAATACTTTTTTTCACACCAATTTTTTTAGCACTTTTGTACTATTTTTTTTCGTGATACTGTTTAGTATAACTAGTGGTATTGTTTTATGTAATCTGTGATATTGTATAGCTGGACTCACGGACTCAAATATTTAGGTGGACTCACCGGATCTTGCCTCTATAAATATATATATATATATATATATATATATATATATATATATATATATATATATATATATATAGATTTAGGATCCGGTGGAAACGACCACTCGGTGGAAAAAGTGGAAACGACCTATATGTACATTGATATATATGATAGATACACCATTTTTTTTATCTTTAACAAATCTCACATACGCTTTTTATTATCGTAGGTACGCATTTTACGAGAATTCTATATACACTTTTTTCTATTGTAGGTACACACTTTTACCAGATTTCTATGTACATTTTTTAAGGTCGTAGGTACACTTTTTTCTATTCTAGGTACATTTTTTTACCAAATCTCAGACACATTTCAAACTATTGCAGGTATACTGAAATACGAATTATATAGGTACATTTAATATTATTCTAGTTACACAAAATATTATTCTAGGTACACAAATATACTACCTAAATACACGTATATAATAACAACCCCAAATTTAAAAATCCCCAAATCAGTGCCATAACCTACCCAAACAGACCCAATCTCAACCCATAAATCAGTGTTTGCGAATTTCTTTATTACTTTATTTTCATTACAAAATGAGCTTTCTTTCCGTCCCTAACGTACGGTCGCCGGAGCTCCGTTGATAATCTCGTCGTCACCGGCTCTACTTTATTCCCTTTCTTTCTCTGCTTCGCCTTAATTAACATCGTCGTCCGTACCACAACCACCACAATCATGGCTACATTAATCTTTGATCGAAATTACGAAGGTGGTGTTAGCGAGACGCGGTGGTAGCTGCGAAATAGGGGAATAGTCGCCGGTGGTGCAGTGGGGTGGTTGTAGATGGAGATCTGTAAAGGGATGGGTGGAAGGGACCGATGACGTCAAAGATCGTTTGCACCAGAACAGTTGAAGGATGGCGACGTTACGGCATAATAGTCACCGGAATCAGGTGGTGGTCGTGGTATTTGTCGTTGTCGGTGGTGGCTGCTGGTGGTATTCGCATATAATGGTGGACAAAAGAAATGGGTTTGTGTTGTTAAAAGGAACAGTGTTTTCATTTTGAGAAGAAATGGCTAACACTCACGCGTGATTCCATTAAGTTAGTTTAGTTAGTTCGTTTTCACTTTTTGCACCGAGTGATCATTTCCACCGGATCTTGACTCTATATATATATATATATATATATATATATATATATATATATATATATATATATATAGAGTCAAGATCCGGTGGAAACGACCACTCGGTGCAAAAAGTGGAAACGAACACTCATTAGTTATTCATTTAATATCCACGGCACTGTCATTTTCAATTTCACTAAACAAAGCCCATTTATTTAACTCACCCACATCATCAACGCATTTAAGTACCCTCACCAAACACCACTACTCCCAACCATCTTCATGAACACCTTCGATGGCCTCCGACCACCGGCAACAACGAAGAGCTGACCGGCAATGCTTCATTTTGTTGCGCAACATTCAGGCTTAATTCAAGATGAATTTCGCCGTCCTGTTTAGCTTTTCCGGCGACCGGATGAACATTCCCCATCCTACATCGGCGGCGGCGGCAATCAATCAAAATTAGTTTATCTTATTTATGTAACTCAACCCAATTTTGATGTACCTAATAATTAGTTTTGCGTATCTATCTTAATGTACATTAAGACAGTGGCTAGATACACAAAAATAGTCATTAGATACATTAAAATTGATCTCAGGTACATCAATATTTAAACCATTTACACTAACTTTCTAGCTCCACTAGTGATGAATCTGATAATCATGACGGACAAAGCCATGATGACGATGAGGAGATTGCTTAAGGTGCAAAATAGTTTGACGGTGCTGCGGATCGTCAATTTGATTGACAACAATGATGGTGCCAGTGCAATCTTACTGCTACCGGTGAGGATATCGTCGGACCTCCGGCAGAAGGCAAGTGGGATTTTATAAATTTTGGGCGACGTTTGATGGGTTGCGGTGGTGGGATTGGGAATAAGGGTCACGACAGTGGGCTCGGGGTCACCGATAAGTGGTGATGGCGGTCTGTGCGAGAACACGGTGTCGTCTGTAACTGGTGATGGCTGAATTATGACGATGATGGTATTTGAGGATGAGTGAGATGTGGGGTTCGGGTACTGTGTAGTTTATTAGTGGGTTAGTAATTAATATGTCATGTGTATATAATATTATAATCTAGTGGGTAATGTCTTGCGTGAATAATTTGCGGTAGTGTGTTTCCACTTTTTGCACCGAGTGATCGTTTGCACCGGATCCTCTATATATATATATATATATATATATATATATATATATATATATATATATATATATATAGCAAAGATCAATTGAGTCCACCCCATTCCCTAGAGTCCTTGAGTCCTATTTTGGACCATTGGATGAAGGAGGATGGGTGGCTGAGATTGGTGCTCCCAAAAGGTAATTAATGGCTTAATTTCCCACTCTCTCTCATCTTTACTAATTAACCACTAATTCCCACCCTAATTCAATATATAACATTTTTCCACCCACCTACTTCTCTCTCATCACACATAATATCATTTCTCTTCCTCTCTCTAAAAACCCAAATAAATCAAAACCCAAATAAATCAAAATCCAAATAAATCTCTCCTTCTAATATCCTCTCACTCACCAACCTCCACCCACCCAA
>JAIUZE010074500.1:0-10559 GCA_022085475.1 Heliosperma pusillum | reverse complement strand
CACCTCAACTTGGAATTTATGCATTTGCATATCTAGAACTCTAGTTATGACCGTTTGAAGTGGACCCTTGTTTTAGTTAGTTTCCAAACTTGTTGTTGTGAGATAAGATCTATGTTTCCTATTTACTATGCTTCTTAAACTTGGTCTAATGCTTATGTAATCATGTATTGTTTCATGTTTATCAATGTTACATTTATATCATGCTTATATCAAATTCCCCTTTGTTTTTCTCATGATCCTTTGGTCCCAGCCGGGTAGCCGGCAGCCGGTCCCCTTGACCGGCTGGGACACCCTGTATTTTCAATTTGGTTTTCATATGATGGTTGGCCTTAGCCGGGTGACAGGCAGCCGGTCCACCTGACCGGCTGGCACCTGCTGGACTTTGTTTGTATTTCTGGTTTACGACTTAATTTATAATAGTTCGCATGGTTCGTTTATCGTATAAATTTACGTAGTGACTTATAATATTAATGTTTCGAATATATGATATTTCATTCGTTTGTATCACATGTTTTGAGACGGTTTTTGGTATGTCCCCTTTGAGTCGGTTTTTACAAATGATACGGTTTCAGCACTATTTTGTTATGTGCTTTGTATTCTCATTCCCTTGGCTACCTCCACGTTCGTAAGGCTGGAATATCGGAACGGGGATTTATCCTACTGCTTAATGGCATGTGTTAGTGGGCATACTACGACGTTGTTGGGAGGCGAACGCTTTGCGTTGGTCGACCCGGCCGTCAAATGTTGTGTACTTGCGAGGTGGTGTTATTTGCATGTAGCGTACCGCTTGTTATGAGGCTTGAGCTCTTTTCCGCCTCTTTCGTGAATTATTCTACCGAATTTGGGGTACTCGGCGTCATTTGATTGACCGAGTCTTGGATGCGAAACGTTTATCGCATGTCGAGCTGGAAAATGCGATTTCCGGGATTCTGGCCAGATTTAGACTAGGATCGGATATTTATATCGTCGTCCTACCGGAGGAAATTAGTGCACATATACGAAATGAATTGAATCGTGTATGCGTTCAGGGAAATGTGATCCCGTGGATGCCTTTTAATCATACTTGCCATGTACACGGTGCTAGTGCGTTTCATTTACCGTGAGAGATGTCATCTTGGTGTCGTTGTCTTTGAATGCGTGATTTCATGATTCATTATTCATGGACATTGCATGACTCATCGTCAAATGTTTAGGTATGTTTTGAATGGATGATAATATGATGGATTTATTGTGATCATCGCATGACTTGGCATGGTGGTTTGTCGAGTCTCAATCTTATCAAACTTATACCGCTAACGGTGAGATGTAAGCCCTAGTGAGCGTATTCGGTTGCCTAAGAGTGTCTTCCCCGAGTCTTTGTATCATATGATGGATTCGAACTTGTACTTCTTATACTCTTATCATTATATATTGAATTGCCTATCTATCCTTATTGTATTTCACATGTATATCCATATATGCATGCTTCTACTTTTGTATTTCCTTCTATGTACGTTTAATGTGATATGGCTGGGAGAACCCGGAGTTACTCCCCACTGACTGTGGCGTTCATGTTTTTCATGGATGAACAGGTTGCTTGATTTGGATGGCTTTTTGCTTATGCTATTTTGGGTTCGGGTGTGAGCTAGCGGGCGTTGTCCCTAAAAGATTCACCTCTAGTCGTTATTTAGCTAGTTTGCTAATTACTTTTACTTTGTTAACATTTTGAGAGACCCCATCTCTTGGTTGTATTTCGTACTTAGTTTGTAATATTATGACACTCCTCGTATTTTCTATCTTGCATGTATAAAAGTTTTTAAAATACCGTATTTCCGTAAATTAATTCACATGCTTGTATGTTTTATATTTCCGCATTCGCGAGGGATGTCACAGTTGGTATCAGAGCTTTATCGCTCCCGACGCACACACGTGAACCCTAACTTAAACTACTTGACCTTAAAATAATAAATGAGAGATTGGGTAGAAGTTAAGGACTTTACTTTGTAGTCTAATTGTTTATGCTAATTGATAAGAGTAACTTAATTTGTTTTTGTTTCTTATGAAGATGGTTAGACCACGATTAGCTGAGAACGTTATGATGGAAGCTCTCACTCAAGTGCTGAAAAATCAGCAAGATGCAGCTTTAGCTAATGCCAACCAAGTTCCCCCTAGAAGGGAAGATAACCATCAAGGTGGCTACACATGGGTAGCTGGACAAATAGCAAGAAGTAAGATCGTACCATATGGTGGAGAACCGGACCCTACGGAGCTATCCGATTGGTTCCGTGAGATGGAGAAGCAGTTCGATCTATACCAAGTCCGAGAAGAGGACAAGGTGAGGATCGCAAAGCACTTTCCTGGTGAGGGAAGCTGATAACTGGTGGGCTATCACAAGTGCCACCGCTGTTCTTGAAGAGGACTTCAACTGGGCTTGTTTCAAAGCTCTTGTGGAGGGTAGATTCTATCCTAAAGAGCTTAAACAACAAAGGCTCAAGGAGTTCATTGACTTTAAGCAAGGCAACTTGTCAGCTCAGGATTTTACTGCGGAGTTTAATAAGCTTGCGCATTTTGCGCCAAGGCTTATCCGAGATGATGAGGATCGAGCGTTCTATTACAGAAACAAGCTGAGTGCCGTTCTTCAAAGTAAAGTAAGAAGGAATACAAATTCCTTTGGAGATCTCTATGATGATGCCTTGTGGGCCGTGAATTCTATGAAAGCTATTAGAGATGAAGCTGTGTTGAATAATCCCTCTCCTTCTTTCTCTCCAAGACCTAATGTATTTGGGAAGAGACCGTTTATTCCGTCTCCTTCTAACTCTTATGCTAATAAGAGGAGATTCAACCCTTCAAATGCAAATACAAGAAATCCTGCTCCTTTTATTCCAAGAGCTACTTCTAATGTGGCTCATAAGCCTTATGCTCCGCAAGCTCAATCTCAAGGTCGCTTTTGCAACCGTTGTAGACAACCACATCACCCCGGTGTGGCATGTTACAACCGACCTTATGTGTGTTTCTTTTGTCAAAAGGGTGGTCACCGCTATGATGATTGCCCCGATTGAAAGTTGCCCCCTCCTTCTGCTAAGCCTAAAGGTTCTATCTTTGTCATGAGCCGTGCCGAAGCCAATGCTCATCCCGAGATCATTACGGGTATGTTCTCAATCTTAGAGCAACCGTGTCTTATTCTTTTTGATACCGGTGCTTCAATGTCTTTTGTGTCATCGACTTATGCCAATAAATTATCTATCGAGCTTACATCTAGTGAGGATACTCCCATATCCTTACCATCCGGAGATATTATCTCTTGTTCTACCCTTTATCCAAATGTACCAATATCTATCGCGGGTTCTATCTTTCCCGCTAATCTCCTTAAATTCCCTCTAGGAGAGTTCGATATAATTTTAGGTATTGATTGGTTAGCATTGTACCATGCTAGGTTCGAGTGTCGTGATCAAAAAATTTATTTAAAGAGTCCTTTAGGGGTTAGAATAACCTATAAGGGATCTCATCGCCGAAAAGGTGTGTCTTTAATTTCCGCTATGAAATTGGTAAGTATGGTTAGAAAAGGTCACCAAGCATACTTGTGTGTTGTGACTTCTTCAACTACCTCTTTGCCAAGTATTGAAGATGTGCCTATTGTGCGAGAATTCGTTGATGTATTTCCTGAAGATTTGCCCGGGATTCCTCCCGAGCGTGATGTTGAATTCTCAATTGATCTTGTACCTGGTTCTGGTCCCATAGCCAAAGCTCCTTACCGTATGGCTCTGACCGAATTGAAAGAATTAAGGAAGCAGCTAGATGATATGATTGAAAAGGGTTTTATTTGACCAAGTGCCTCGCCTTGGGGTGCTCCTGTTCTCTTTGTAAAGAAGAAGGATGGTTCTATGAGACTTTGTATTGATTATCGTGAATTGAATCGAATTACAATCAAGAATAGGTATCCTTTACCAAGAATTGAAGATTTGTTTGATCAACTAAAGGGTGCTTCTACTTTTTCCAAGATTGATTTGAGATCCGGTTATCATCAAATTCCTGTTCGAGATGTTGATATTCCGAAGACCGCTTTTAGTACGAGGTATGGTCATTATGAGTTCAAGGTGATGCCTTTTGGATTGACGAATGCTCCCGCTATCTTTATGGACCAAATGAACCGCACATTTAGTGAGTATCTTGACAAGTGTGTGGTGGTATTCATTGATGATATTCTTATTTTCTCCAAGTCTGAAGAAGAGCATGCTATTCATTTGAGGATTATTTTGGGTGTTCTACGTCGTCAGAAGTGGTATGCTAAGTTCTCCAAGTGTGAATTTTGGTTACCTAAAGTGTCCTTTCTTGGGCATGTGATTTCTAAAGAAGGTGTTATGGTGGATCCTTCGAAAATTGAGGCCGTTGTTGATTGGAAGAGTCCGACTGATATTAGAGAGATTCGAAGTTTTCTTGGTTTAGCTGGTTATTACCGAAGGTTTGTCAAGGATTTCTCCAAGCTTGCTAGACCGATGACTCAGTTGTTGAAGAAGGAAACCAAGTTCCTATGGAATGAAGCTTGTGAAGCAGCGTTTCAAGAGTTAAAGAAAAGGTTAACTACCGCTCCGGTGTTGACTTTGCCTGAAGATGGAGTAGACTTTGATGTCTATTGTGATGCTTCTAAAATGGGATTGGGTTGTGTTCTTATGCAAAATAGGAAGGTGGTGGCTTATGCTTCGAGGCAGTTGAGAGTTCATGAAGTGAACTATCCTACTCATGATTTGGAATTAGCCACCGTTGTTCATGCTTTGAAAGTGTGGAGACATTACCTAATTGGAGTTCATTGTCGTATATTCACCGATCACAAACGTTTGAAGTACATATTTACTCAAATAGAGTTGAATATGAGACAAAGAAGATGGTTGGAATTGGTGAATGATTATGATTTTGAGTTATTGTATCATGAAGGGAAGGCAAATGTTGTTGCAAATGCTCTTAGTAGGAAAGCTTCTCATGCTTTAAATGCTATGCGGGTATTACCCGATGATCTTTGTGCCGAGTTTCGAAAGTTGAGTTTGGAATTCGTGGAGCGTGGTTTTGTTTATGTTGGTGCTATGACTGCCGAACCTGTGTTTCTCCGTGAGATCCGTGAAAGCCAAGTTGACGATCTTACCTACAAGTCTATTCAAGCTAAATTTCTTGAAGGTAAAGCTAAAGATTTCAAGTTTGATGATGAAGGTGTTCTTCGTTTCCATGGTCGTTTATTTGTTCCTAATGCTCTTGATTTGAGGAAGCGAGTTCTTGATGAAGCTCACCTTTCCCCTTATTCTATTCACCCCGGTGGTGATAAGATGTACAAGGATTTGAAGCTACAATTTTGGTGGCCGAACTTGAAGGGTGATGTTGTATCTTATGTTGGAAGATGTCTTACTTGCCAACAAGTGAAGATTGAACACAAGAGGCTCGGTGGATTGCTACAACCGTTGGATATTCCACTATGGAAGTGGGAATCTATTTCTATGGATTTTGTTATGGCTTTGCCGAGGACCGTTGGAGGTAAAGATGCCGTTTGGGTTGTTGTTGATCGTTGGACCAAGTGTGCTAGATTTATTCCGATCAAAGAAACTTGGAGTTTGGATCGTTTAGCAAAAGCTTATGTTGATGAAATTGTTAGATACCATGGTGTTCCTATGGAGATTATATCCGACCGAGATCCGAGATTCTGTTCGAGATTTTGGAAAGCTTTGCAAGAAGCCATGGGTAGTAAGTTGTTGATGAGTACTGCATTTCATGCCGCTACGGATGGTCAGACTGAGAGGACTATTCAGACTTTAGAAGACTTGCTTAGGGCTTGTGCTCTTGACTTTCAGTCTAGTTGGGAAAAGAGCTTACCGTTGGTGGAGTTTTCTTACAACAACAGTTATCATGCATCGATTAAGATGGCTCCATATGATGCTCTTTATGGAAGGAAATGTCGGAGTCCTATATGTTGGAATCAATTGAGTGACAATCGTGATTTAGGCCCCGATGTTCTTGTTGAAACCATTGGTAATGTGAAGGTCATTCGTGATAGAATGAAAGCCGCTCAAGACCGTCAAAAGTCTTATGCCGATATCCGAAGAAGGCCGTTAGAATTCGAGGTTGGAGATAAAGTGTTCTTGAAAGTATCGCCAATGAAGGGTGTTAAAAGATTTGGTGTTATGGGTAAATTGAGCCCGAAATACATTGGACCCTTTGATATTGTGAAGAGGATTGGTGCCGTTGCTTATAAGTTGGATTTGCCGCCGAATTTGGCTAAGGTTCATGATGTTTTTCATGTTTCTCAATTGAGGAAGTATGTTAGTGATCCAAGCCATGTCTTTCAAAAGGAATTGCCCGAGCTTGAACCGAATCTATCCTTTGAAGAGAAGCCGATTCGTATCCTAGATCGTAAGGATAGAAAGTTGAGAAGTAAAGTAGTTCCTTTGGTGAAAATCTTGTGGATAAGTGCAAATGTCAAAGAAGAGACTTGGGAAACCGAAGCTTTTATGCGTAGTAAATATCCGAGTCTTTTCGAGTAAGGTATTATTTCTTTCCCTCAAGTTTCGAGGGCGAAACTTTTTAAAAGGTGGGGTGATTGTAACACCCGGAAATGTATCCTATTTTTCTAGTAGAAATATTTTACGAAATCTTTTCAGCAAATTTAAGTTTTAAATTAGCTTTTTATGTTTCGAGTCGAATTTAGAATTTCCGAGTTCGTATTTGGAATTTCTGCGAGATTCCATGAAAATCCCGTTTTAAGTCGAGTTTGACTTTTCTTGACTTTTGAGTCGAGTTTGACTTTCTTTGACTTTGGAACCATCTTTGACTTCCGTTGACTTTTCTCCAACACAACTCACACTACTCCTTAACCTAATTTTCATTCAAACACAAACACAAATATCTTCCTCCTTAAGAAATCTCAAGAACTTTCCCTCTTTGATTTCGATCTTAGAATTCGCCTAGCTCTTTCGTTCTTTGATAGAATTTACGTAAGTTCGTCTTATTCTTCTTCCCTAACCTTCCTCTATCCGTATTGATATTAAAAGTATCGTCTTTCTCGCTTTTCAAGCTTTCCGTCTTTCTCAAGATGAACTTTATTCATCTTTTTACGATCTATTTGTAGGTGGTGACCTCCAAGATCCCGACAAAGACTACTACCTTATTGAAGAGGAGCTTGCCGATTAGTAGAGACGCTTTAAGGTAACGGTGAAGGGTTACTCGGTATCATTTACGTGTTTTGCATGCTTTATATATTAGAAATCGTATTTAGAATACGATTAGAAGCTTAGGAATCATGTTATGATTAATGAATGTCATTAATTGATGATTGATGATGATGATACTTGTGGTTTGATGGAATTTGATATGTAAAATGATAATTTATGATAATAGTTGATAATGGTTGAGTTTAGAACAAATTGGAGCCGTCTAGACTCGTTTCACGGTCGTGAAACTCGTTTCACGGTCGTGAGATGGCATTTCACGGTCGTGAAATGCAAGTCACGGTCGTGAAAAAGTGGCTGATGTTTTACCTTTGCATAACAGAGTGTTTCACGGTCGTGAAACTCATTTCACGGTCGTGAAACCTCATTTCACGGTCGTGAAGTACAAGTCACGGTCGTGACTTGTGCAGTTTCCCTGCACTGACCCGTTTTTCGTAAAATGATCATATCTTCTTCGTTACTTGCTTGTTTTGGGCTTGTGACCATTCGTTGGAACCGTAAGAGGATAAGCTATCACCTCAATTTAGAATTTCTGTATTTACATGTCTACAACTCTAGTATGACAGTTTGAAGTGAACCCTTGTTTTAGTTAGTTTCCAAACTTGTTGTTTTGGAGAGGTAACTATGTTTCTTATTCATTATGCTTCTTAAACTTGTTCTAATGCGTATGTATCATGTATTGATTCATGTTTATCATATTTACATTTATATAATGCCATGTTCTCATGTTTTGTGACGGTTTTTGGTATGTTCCCACTTTGAGTCGGTTTTCACAAATGATACGGTTTGAGCACTATTGTGTCTTGTGCTTTGTACTCTCATCCCCTTGGCTACCTTCCCGTTCGTAAGGCTGGAATGTCGGAACGGAGAGGTATCCTACTGCTTGAATGCATGTGTTAGTGGGCATACGACGACGTTGTTGGGAGTTGAACGCTATGCGTTGTTCGACCCGGCCGTCAAATGTTGTGTACTTGCGAGGTGGTGTTATTTGCATGTAGCGTACCGCATGTTATGAGGCTTGAGCTTGTTTTCCGCCTCTTTCGTGAATTGATCTACCGAGAATGTGGGTACTCGGCGTTTTTTTGTAAGATCGTCGTCTTGGGTGCGGAAACGTGATAGCATATCGAATCGGAAAATGTGATTCCGAGAATATGGCCAGGTTTAGATTAGGAGCCTTATCGTTCCTACCAGGAGGAAATGTGTCTACATAGGCGAAATGTAAGCATCGCGTATGAGTTCAGGGAAATGTGATCCCGTGGATGCCTTTAATCATACTTGCCATGTACACGAGGCTAGTGCGTTTCATTTACCCTGAGAGTTGTCGTCTTGTGTCGTCTTTGAATGCGTGATTTCATGATATTGTTCATGGTCATTGCATGATTGGACCACCGTCAATGTTTGGTCGAATGAATGATTATATGATTGATCATTGAATGACTTGGCATGGTTTGTTTGTCGAGTCTCAATCTTATCAAACTTATACCGCTAACGGTGAGATGTAAGCCCTAGTAAGCGTATTCGGTTGCCTAAGAGTGTCTTCCCCGAGTCTTGAATAACATGATGGTTCTTCAATTTGATTTCCATATGAGCTTATCATTATATATTGGATTGCCTATTTATTCTTATCGTAACTCACATGGATATCTATATATGCATGATTTCACTTTTTTATTTCCTTATATGTACGTTTAATGTGATATGGCTGGGAGAACCCGGAGTTACTCCCCACTGATTGTGGCGTTCATGTTTTTCATGAATGAACAGGTTGCTTGCAATGGATGACTTTTTGGATATGATATTTTGGGGTTCGGGTGTGAGCTAGCGGGCGTTGTCCCTGGAAGTTTCACCTCTAGACGATTTAGCTAGTTTTGCTAAACACTTGTTCTTTGCTACTCCCTCCGTCCCAATCATTTGTTGGCCTTTGATTAAAATACTCCTCACAAAGAATATAAAAGGCCAACAAATGAATGGGACGGAGGGAGTAACATTTTAAGAGACCCCGTCTCTTTGTTGTATTTCCGTATTTAGTTTGTAATATTTGACACTCCTCGTTTTATTTATCTTGCATGTATAAAAGTTTTTAAAAACTACCTATTTCCGCAATATAATTCACATGCTTTTATGTTTTATATTTCCGCATTCGCGAGGGTTGTCACAGTTGGTATCAGAGCTTTGATCGCTCCCGAGGCACACACGTGAACCCTAACTTAAACTACTTGACCTTGAAATAATAAATGAGAGATTGGGTAGAAGTTAAGGACTTTACTTGGTAGTCTTTTTGTTTATGCTAATTGATAGGAGTAACTTAATTTGTTTTGTTTCTTATGAAGATGGTTAGACCACGTTTAGCTGAGAACCTTATGATGGAGGCTCTTACTCAAGTGCTGAAGAATCAGCAAGATGCCGCGTTAGCTAATGCCAACCAAGTTCCCCCTAGAAGGGAGGACAACCATCAAGGTGGCTATGCATGGGTGGCGGGACAAATTGCAAGGAGTAAGATTGTGCCATATGGTGGAGAGCCGGATCCTACGGAGCTATCCGATTGGTTCCGTGAGATGGAAAAGCAGTTTGATCTTTACCAAGTCCGAGAAGAGGACAAGGTGAGGATAGCAAAGCACTTTCTGGTGAGGGAAGCCGACAACTGGTGGGCTATCACAAGTGCCACTGCCGTTCTTGAAGAGGACTTTAACTGGGCTTGCTTCAAAGCTCTTGTGGAGGGTAGGTTTTACCCTAAAGAGCTTAAGCAGCAAAGGCTTAAAGAGTTCATTGATTTTAAACAAGGTAACTTATCCGCTCAAGAGTTTACTACGGAGTTTAATAAGCTCGCTCATTTCGCGCCAAGGCTGATCCGTGATGATGAAGACCGTGCTTTCTATTATCGTAATAAGTTGAATGTCGTTCTTCAAAGTAAAGTGAGAAGGGGTACTGCGTCCTTTGGAGATCTCTACGATGATGCCTTGTGGGCCGAAAACTCAATGAAGGCTATAAGGGTTGAAGCTTTGATGAATAATCCCTCTCCTTCTTATGCTCCTAGGCCGAATGCTTTTGGGAAAAGGCCGTTTATTCCGTCTCCTTCTAGTTCCTATGCTAACAAGAGGAGGTTTAATCCTTCTTCCAATGCCAATAGAAGGAATCCTGCTCCTTTTATTCCTAGAGCTACTTCAAATGTAGTTCATAGGCCTTATGCTTCTCAAGCTCAAGCTCAAGGTCGTCAATGTAACCGTTGTAAACAACCATACCATCCCGGTATGTCTTGTGTTAATCGACCTTACATTTGCTACTTTTGTCAAAAGGGTGGTCATCGTTATGAAGATTGCCCCGATCGAAAGTTGCCTCCTCCTCCTAAACCTAAGGGTTCAATCTTTGTCATGAGTC
>JAIUZE010074499.1:0-28772 GCA_022085475.1 Heliosperma pusillum | reverse complement strand
CGTCTGATAACTAGTCCTGCACTCACTAACGTTTGTTTGATTTTCGATTTCACTAATTCGACATTGATTTGATTTTGGATAATTAGAGTTCTCGTTCGCGACGAGCATTCTTGAGATCCGTAAGTAAAGTTTCACACTTATGAAAATTTCCTTAAACCGTTTCGAGAAGAACATCATTTCATAAATGTTTTCCCTAGTAAAAGCTTTCGTGTTGATTTTGTAAACCGATTCTTGTCTTTGATACTTTTGTTTTCTACTCTCAAGTTTCGAGGACGAAACTTTTTAAAAGGTGGGGTGATTGTAACACCCGGAAATATACCCTATTTTTCTAGTGAAAATATTTTACGGATACTTTTCAGCAAATTTAAGTTTTAATATAGAATTTTATTTTCCGAGTCGAATTTAGAATTTCCGAGTTCGTATTTGGAATTTCTGCGAGATTCCATGGGAATCCCGTCTTAAGGCGAGTTTGACTTTTCTTGACTTTTGAGCCGCCTTTGACTTTCGTTGACTTTTCCGACTCACCCTTTACTTATACTCCCTTATACTACCCTTAACCTAATTCATTTCAACACAAACCAAACACATTTCTTCATCCTTAAGCAAACCAATAACCTTGCCTCCCTCTTTGATCCATTCTTAGAATCATCGTACCGCATTCGTTTCTCGCTTAAATTCACGTAAGTTCGTCTTATTCTTACCCTCTTAGCTTCCTCTATTCGTATTGGTAATAAAATTAGCGTCTTTCTCGCTTTTTAAATTATCCGTCTTTCTCTAGGTGAATTATATTCATCTTTTATTATCTAATTGTATGTAGGTGGAGACTAGGAAGGTTTAGACTAGGACCGTATTATTATCGTCGTGCTACCAGGAGGAACTTAGTCTACATATACGAAATGGATTGAATCGTGTATGCGTTCAGGGAAGGTTTTACTCCCGTGGATGCCTTTTAAT
The DNA here is from genome assembly GCA_022085475.1 of Heliosperma pusillum. NCBI lineage: Eukaryota > Viridiplantae > Streptophyta > Magnoliopsida > Caryophyllales > Caryophyllaceae > Heliosperma > Heliosperma pusillum. Next base: position 27,818 of record JAIUZE010074499.1, on the reverse strand, counting down.
CATACTTGCCATGTACACGATGCTAGTGCGTTTCATTTACCGTGAGAGATGTCGTCTTGTGTCGTCGTTTTGGATGCGTGATTTCATGATATTATTCATGGTCATTGCATGATTGGACACCGTCAATGTCTTGGTTCGTGAATGGATGATAATATGTTGGATTTAATGTGATCATCGCATGACTTGACTTGGTTTGTATGTCGAGTCTCAATCTTATCAAACTTATACCGCTAACGGTGAGATGCAAGCCCTAGTGAGCGTATTCGGTTGCCTAAGAGTGTCTTCCCCGAGTCTTTGAATAACATGATGGGTTCGGATTTGATTTCCACATATCTTATCATTATTTATCGAATTGCCTATCTATTCTTATCGTATCTCACATGTATATCTATATATGCATGATTTTACTTTTGTATTTCCTTATATGTACGTTTAATGTGATATGGCTGGGAGAACCCGGAGTTACTCCCCACTGATTGTGGCGTTCATGTTTTTCATGAATGAACAGGTTGCTTGCATGGATGGCTTTTTGCTTATGCTATTTTGGGTTCGGGTGTGAGCTAGCGGGCGTTGTCCCTGGATGAAACACCTCTAGACGTTGTTTAGCTAGTTGCTAATTACTTTGTCTTTTGTTAACACTTTGAGAGACTACGTCTCTTGTGGTATTTTTATTTAGTTTGTAATATTTTGACACTCCTCGTATTTTTCTATCTTGCATGTATAAAGGTTTTTAAAATACCGTATTTTTCGCTATATAATTCACATGCTTGTATGTTTTATATTTCCGCATTCGCGAGGGTTGTCACAAAAGATAGATCAGACATGGTTAACTTTACAACTTTGTATGATAGAAATGAAAAATGATGGGTCAAAACAGATATAAAATCCCTCATATGAATAAGGCAAGAATGGAGAGGCTAGGTATACTTCCTAAGCAAATTGTATGCGATCCAATTTTAATAGAAAATATAATTAACAAATTACATGACATCGGATATACTATGATTTTTTTAAAACATGACAATGCCATATTTATGTCAGTTTGGGAGTTTGTATATGTAAAATTGTGTACAAGTAGATTATATTTGGTCCATACTTGGTCGATATTTGGTCCATGATTGACAGATAATTCATGAAAATTGAGTGTTGTTGTGTACTGCCATATTAGAAGTCGAGACTGAGTATCGGTAAACCCGACTGGCTGAATAGGAATTTTGTCAAGATTAATTGTGAAAAAACGTCCGTCACACTTTACGCCTTCCACATATTTGATAATGGGAGGTGCATTTCTAAGACCGGGTATAATCTGGCAAAATGCCCTTCAAAATTAGAGTATCCATTACAATTTAGCAAAGGAAATATTCTTTTGCAAACAAACTACTTCAACTCCAGATAAACTTACTAATCTCACATTTCTTAACAATTTCTCAACTCAATTGTTCAAAGTGCAATCAATACGTATAGTAATACTAGAAATGAAAATTTTCATCTCAGTAAAAAGTCGATCATCCATTACAATTTAGCAAATGAAGTTCATCTTTTGTTTGCCAAAAATTAACGAGTCTTTCCTGTCATCAAAAATTGATCATCTCCCTCCTTTGAATTTGGAACAATAAATTCCTCTAACTCCTCTTCAAATTTTGGCTTTTCTTCATTGCTCTTATATAAGGTCGGGATTAATGTCTTCAACATACACTGAGTGATTAGATTAGGATAGCGGAATATGGCGTCACCGAACTTTTCTATATCCCTTATTTTCCCTCCTATCATTATTAGTCTCTCTGGAGTTGGAATATCTAATTGCTCATCTTCGTCTTCAAAATCCGGAACGAAAATTTCATCATAGTCTTCTGAATCTTGTACTACTAAGCTTTATTTGCCTTTATCATAATTTTGGTCATCCATGGAAAAATAATTTGATATAATTAAGTAAATATTCAAGTTAGATTTTGTTGGAAAAAATTGGAAAAAAGAATTGATAATTTTGTTCATCCATTGAAATGATAGCTTTATAGGAGTGAAAGTTGTAGAGGTAAGTTAATGCTCAACGAATGGAGTGCTTTGGAGTTAATTATTGGAGTGAAAGAGTCATGTCAAAATTCTAGATGTAAAACCAAATTTATTGAGAATAGTAATACGTCATCTAACGGAGAAATTTTGTTAAATGCCTAAACGACATATATTGTACAGTATCATGGCGGGAGTATACTTTTAGCTAATACTAGTTGTTGTACGGCGCGCTTCGCGCGTCGTACCCCAAGATAGTGTGACTCGCCTATTAAAATTAGTGTTGTTTCATGCATGTCGTCTTGTTGCTTGTTGTGCTGTCAAAGTTAGTTATTATCTTCGTTGCTCTTTCATATTGCTTGTTTAGTTGTTCCAAAAGATATTAGAGTGTGTTGTCAACTCTTTTATGCTAAGAAATACTAATTATTATAGAACTTTTCGAAAACTTATGAAAAACTTACTTTGAATCGTGCAAAAGGTTTTCGAACCTTATCCTTTTCTCGTACTTTCATTTTCTTTTCTCTTACTTTGTCCAATGTCCTCCTTCCCCTCCCCTCCCTTATGCTTCTTTCTCATTCCCTTGCCTATGGACTCTCATTCTCTTTCCCATTACCCTTATTCATCTTCTTATATCCATCTCTTCCTTCACCCTTAATCTAAACTAAACCACGCACACATGATCTCATTCCATTTATCCCACTAATTGCCTCTCTCCCTCTCAGTTTGCATATATTCAAGCAAAAATTATCTCTCCTACTCCTTTTTTTTTCATTCGTCATTTGGTACAAAACCAGCCAAATCATATCGCTTCTTCCCATCATTATCTATTCCTCATCTTCTATCTCCCTTCTGCCTTCTTCTTCGTCAATTATCTTTCATTATCACTTGAGCCTCTTCCTCTGTCCACTTCCATTTTGCCTCTCCCCTTCGTTCTCATTCCCCCTCTCATTTCCTTCTCTTCCTCCTTACTTAAAATCATGCGAAGGTCAATAGGGTACTCCACTCTCATCTACTATTTTATTTTCTCTTACTCATATGTCTATTGACCTCCTTCGCCTCATCTCCCTATGCTTCCTCCTTATTCCATTCCCAAAACAGTAACCTTTTCCTTTCCATTTCCCTCTATCTCCCCCTCCTTCCCCACCCCTCCCCCTTTCTATCCAACACCCTCCTTCACTCTCAACCTGAACCAAATCATGCACCGTGTCATTCCCTTTATTCCACCAACTTGCTCTCTTTATCTCAATCCGCATAAAATCAAGCAGAAATTATTTCTCACACCCCCTCCCCGTCACTTTGAATAAAACCAGTCAAACCATGTCGTCGCTTTCTCCCTCAATTGTCTCCTTTTCTCTCCATTTCCCTCCTGCCTTCTTCTTCGTCAATTCTCCTTCACATGACCCTCCTCCTCCATCGGCTCTAATTCTCTTTCCTCCTCTTTTCCCTTTCCCTTTTTCTTTCCTTTCCCTTCTTTCTTCCCTGCCCCCTTACTTCATATCATACGAAAGTCAACGGGGTTTTGTTTGTCCTTCTATTTCCCTTGCACCTCCTCCTTCGACCTAGACCCTCTCCTATTACTCCTACCTTTGGGCCTCTTCCTCACTATGCTTCTATTTTGCGTCCCTTTTTGCTCATGCTTCCCCTTCTCTTTATCTTTGCTTTCTAGTCTCTTCATCCCCTTATCCTTTGTCTTATATGGGTTCATAATGCAAGTGATGGTTACTAATGAACTCATGGATCGAGTGTCGGGTATTTTTTTTTTCAAACTACACAAATACCCGGTTAAAACCATGGTTTACACAATAACTCGAAACTAAGAAGGCTGAATATGGAGTGATTAATTACTTTATACATTATTTTTTGTTTGTTGAGATTTGGTATTGAGTCTTTACGCCATCAACGAGAGTAAGTACCTAGCTATCTTCTTTGGTTGAAATTTGGTCTCGGGTCGTTACGTAATAAAGGAGGGTAATGTTCCTGGTCATTGTCCACCTTTCCCTTTCCTCCATTTTTCAAAAATTGATTGTTGCCTATTTAAAATGAAGCGAGATATTTCACGCAAGGGAAATTACCTCATGCAATAAAAAAACAATTAGTTTTGCTTGTGACGGATCTATCCGTCACAAGCTTGTGACGGGTCGAATCCCTCTCACAAACTTGCCCTCCCACTTGCAAGCTTGTGGAGAGATCCGACCCGTCGCAAGTTTGTGACGGATAGTGACCGTCACAAATGAGAATTTGTGATAAAAAATGGTTAGCATTTTCATGTATATTGTGTATTACATGAGATGAATATCAACTCACTTGAAAAAATCACATCAAGCGTTTGCGTCATTTGGGTTTGTACAAACTCCTTCCAATTCATAGTTTTACACTTTTACACCTTTAGTCAGATTCACATTGAACAACTGTCTATGATGACTAATTTGATGTCGCCGGTCTTCACAAGTTAGCTCTAATCCTCAACAAAAGATTACCAGTTTCATGACAGCGGACCCCCCTTACTCACGTGAACAAGGTACTCCAATCTTCAATCGAAGTAACTATGCCAATAACTTAGAAAAGAAAGCGAAAGAAATAAATCCTAAAGAGGAAACGAATCAAAGGACAACTAATTCCACGTATTACACTCTGCTATGATGTATCCTCCCTATAGAAGTCTCAATCTATAAAAGTTATTTTTTAAAGCAGTCTTTATGACAGTTTTTGCACTATTGAATGATCATACAACCTGAGTTGTGTATGTAACCTATCACACAAAGATGAAAATAGGAAACATATTTACTTAATAAACAATGAATGATTATGATAATCCAATAAACTGGACTTGGAGGACATATACAAACCTGATCTGCAACAACTTCTACAAGGTCCAGCTCATGAACATGCCATCGTCTAGCACTGTCTGAAGGTAGCATCAAGCCCATTAACGCTTACCTCTTACCAGATAGCTCTGGCCAATCATTAATTTGAAAATTAGAAAGATGAAAAAGGGGCACACGGACAGCGACTACCTCCCCAGGCATGTACTTCCCCATAATGGGACGGATCCTAGCCACATGACAATTTGGTGATATTTTAATAGCACGATTTGTACTGAATACGTGATTGATTACAGGAAGCTGAATGGGCACAGTACAACCAACAGGATTTTGTTGACGGAATGTGTAAGCAAGCTGAAGTTCCAAGCCAGTACGTGTTGGCATCCATAACGCACACTTTTCCAGTGCCAATGTCCTACCCAATTCAACAAGAGTCGTCTTAAGAATTGTATGTCTACCAAGGGTACTTCTTATCTCATGTGTCAGCATTCTTACATGTCTTCCTGTTTATTCTTGCGTACGGATGAGACCCATCTCCCTATCCAGCTATGCAGCCTTATTTTTCAAGAACAATTCCCGCGTTTTAACACTCAATAAGTCAAGAATAATATGTACGAGCGTAAGGGCAGTGGCACATGAAACAACAGCCGTTAGAAACTTTGAAGTAGTCACAACTACTTCAACTGTTTTTGTATGTATTCTAAAGGTCCGCAAACTAATTAGATGTGTTGCTCCACAAAGCACAATAAATGCACCAAACTGCACAAGCACCCATCTATACGGAAACACAGCCGATTTTTTAACAAAGTATATAAGCTCCAACGGGATTGAAAAGTAGGCAAGGGCGATGAAGAAATCTGATATATACTGATACTTCATCAACAAATCATCTGGCGGCCATTGTGGCTCAATACAATTGCACGACTCCATTAACAAAAGCAGCAACACCAGACTAACTGTTGCTTTTAGCTAGCCTGCCAAAAGAATGAAGTAAACACACAGAAAGAGTCGACCTTGGTCATACAGTGATTTTACCTTGACTTCAATGGTTCAATCACATAATCGTAAAATGGTGAGGCCGACAAGTAGGATCACTTAGCATAATTAAGATTTAAAAAAACTACCGGAGATCTTCCGATGCCGGCGGTGCTGCCATGGTGAGTGCGTTAGCGTCACAGCATAACTTCAATTTCCCGTCATCCTAAATCATATACGATGCTGTTAATCTGCCCTGAAGTTCTCCCTTGACGCCTACTTTCCGTTCCGATTTTTGTCAGAGATCAAGATGCCTCAATTCACCAAAATCACTCATCAAGTAAGAACACTAATCCACCAAAATCACTCAAAATTGATGTTAAAAAATCAACCTCTAACATAATTCATTCTCTATAACTTAATATGATCAATATTAAACAAAATCAAACAAACAAACCCGGAAATTAAATCAAGAAACATCAATGAAAAAAATAACCTTTTGAATTGGATCACATTTGGGTTTAGAGTAAAAAGTGAGTTGTAGAGAATGGAGATGTTGGACTAAGAAAATATTAATGAAATAGAGAATAGCCACCTTCAATTTAGCTTCCTCGAAGTATCCTCCAGCCTCCTCTAGAAGCTCGGTACCACGGCTTAGAGGTCCGTTCTCTGTGTCCTCGGAAAGAGCAATGATAAGTGAATATTTGTATGATTTTAACCCCACTTTAGCTCGGTTTTGTTTGTCATTTGTGCTTTGTTAAGCCATTTTATGAGCTAATATCGTCTTCTAGGCGAATTCCTGTGTTCTAACTTGTTTTGTAGGGAAAGTGACGTTTCTACGCCCTTTTTCTATATTTCCGAGCATTTGCCTAGAACCCGACGATTTGAAGATGCAAGCTTGACCGTGTGTAAGGCATTTCGAGAAGGTTCACTAACTTAAGGGAGAGAAGAAGCAAAGACGGTTTTGTAGTTGTCGGAAGACCAATCAATTAGACGGGAGAATTCATCGCTTTACATCATATCCAAGCAACAAACCCGATTGTAGAGTCAAGGGGGATGTTGTAAGTCAAGTCAAAGCGAAGGAAGTTGAAGAGTTAGTCAAGAGCTTCCAGAAGACGACTTACCCGATCGGGTAAGTGGTGTACCCGATCGGGTATTCCTGCTGCTCCAAGCATTGCGGCTCCTTCATCCTATTTTTGACCTATGCATTTATTGCCCGACCTCTTCTCCACGAAACACTAATACTATAAATAGATGCTCAAGGATCATACACTTTTATCATATATACATCCATCATATACATTTTCTTACACAATCTTGTCTTATATTTCTTTTTAGCTTTAGTCTTTCTAGTTTAGATTCTCTTCTATTTTTGTCTTTTGTTCTAGTTTACTTTCGTCTATTTCCTATCAAAACATTAGCTTAGTTCAAATAGAATTTCAATCTCTTGCATCTACTTTGTTGGATTCAAAAGTTGTAATTCAAGGTACGGTATTTCTATGCGAGGGATTTCTATTATTGTTATCGCTTTCATCGTTGATCGTCACCTAGGTATTCCTAATTTATCCTTTGCTTAATGTTCTTTATTGCTTTCCATTTGATTGTCATTTTCTATTCGTATCATTTAGATTCGTTTTTACGTTGTTATAATCGCAGTTTCATTTCTTAGATTATCATATAGCGTCGTTATTATCGCCACATAGAGAGTCTAAATTATTGTCAAAATCAACTAAATATGCTTATCTTAACTTTCATTGTTAATATCAACATAATCATGAGTGAGTAGTCACCTTTCTAGGGTGTAGGGTAGCCATGTTAGATTGATTAAAAGATGATAATTGGATAAAAGAAATTGTGCTTTTAAAACATTGTGTCTATGCATGTTTGGACTTTAACGATAGTTGACGATTCTTGATCACAATCATTGACTAGTATGGAATTCTTTTCCAAGGTAGATATACAGGAATTGAATAGACAAAGCGTGACATAGTGGATTAAGACCTAGTAAATCGCACTAAAAGCCTGCTAGACCATCTGATCTATGATTGTAATGAACACACCATTCTTACGAACGCTCAATGAATTATTTGCATATCCTAAATCCAATTTCATCAATATATCAATCTACATGTGTGAACCTACTTCCCTAGATGCTTCTCATTATTGTTAATTTATTATCTGCTTTATCGTTTCCATTTCAGTTTGTTTTGTTTTTATTTATGTTCTTTATTAGTTTAGACATCACAAAATCCAAAACCCAGAAAATCATTAGATAAAACTCAATTGTGAGACGATTCACAATCCATAGGAAACACCATCTCCCTGAGGATCGACCCCTACTTCCCTAATTACATTAATTTGTTATTAGCCTAGTCTGGGTAATTTATCTTTGCATCGGGCTTGCGACAGGCCTGATCAAGCAAATGCACCATCAGCCTTCGATTCCCAAATATATCTACAGAATAAGCTATCCAAATATAAGCAAGTGCTAACGACAAGCAAAATTCATTTTTGAAAACACACCATATTGCACTCACAAACAAACTCCCTCCCCTCACTCTGATCTCTCTCTCTCCTCCATAGTATTCACTGCAAAAGTGCGAAAGAAACGCACCACAGATGCTACAATCAACTTGGAGAGCTTCAGGCGTCGATTACATAATATGATTTAAGATTAAACAAGATCAAGCAACAAACCCATAAATAAAATCAATAAAGTTCGATGAAAAAAACTAACCTTTTCCGTTCAATTCGATATGGGTTTAGAGTAAAAGGTGAGTTGTGGTAAAAATAGAATCTACTGATCTTGTGCCTTCTTTCCGTTCCATGTCGGAGATCGTTGAAATTAGGGTTAGGTTTTAACTTTGATGGTTTTGGGGTTTTCAGAGGAGCTCATTTGAGATTCTAGAGAGAGTAATTGTGGACAGAGTTTTAGGGGATAATTATGTTTAAGGTGGGAGATAGAGACAAGGAATTTAAGAATACTATAATATGAGGTATGTGCAATACGCTGCGTTTTTGTTGAAAAATAGCCAAAGTGATACATTCAGTTACTGTTCATTGAGAACAGTAACTTTCCTTACTCACTTTTTAGTAAGGTGTGTAGATAACTAGTTAGCTAAACCAATCCCTAATTACACCACCCTATATACCCTCGTCATTAAACAAACAAAACGCGAGAAAACGAGATCACAACGAACAATATTTTACTTGTGCGCCGACATTAACACCAAACGATATTGTCCTTTCCGTCTCGTCCTCTAAATAACCAAGGTAAGAATGCGTCCCCTTTAGTATAATGAGTAATGGTTTTTTCTTTCGCCGTTAAACTAAACTTGCGGTCAACGTTTGTAGTATATTTGGTGCACAAATATTACAATGAAACTTAAATTACAAGGCTATAAAACAGAAATAAAAACAAATATAAGACGGTATTTATCAACCCAATTGAATCGTGTTGAACACACATTCTTGAGAGTATTTTGACCCTTATTGCCTTGGGTTTTCCAAAATATTTGTAGGACAAGACCACTAATTTGTAACAGAACGAACTATTTAAACAAATAACCAACAACTATGGAGTTTTTCTTTTGCTTTGTAAAACAAAATCTAAAAGTTTTTGCATACGGAGGAAGTTGCTCTCACATTTGTAGTATATATACTACTAGTTTTAACCCCGTGAAAAATTGCACGGGGTGTTTTTATGAAAAATAGTAAAGATATTATTTACAAAACATACATAATCTAATTGGGTGAAATTTGTGAAATTAGTCAATATATTTTACAAACAATAATACTTATGTAAGACGCGTTTACACTAAATTAGTGTAAAATAACCTTACAATTTTACTTATTGAGAGACTAAATATAAACTGATGGAAAAATGATATAAAAAGTAATAAAGGGTGTACGTATAATATAAAGTTGGATACTAATAAAAAAATGGTTACAGTATATAATAAATTAGGTATAACTGATATGAAAATTATAAATGGTACGAAAATTATATCAAGGGGTATGACAAAATGGTCTCTCAATGTCTGAGTTAGACGTCGTAATCTCCAAAGTTTATTTGTGAACTACCCATGTTTTGAAAAGAGAAATATTTGTCTTTAATTGATTTTTTTTACGCTAATTCAGTGTAAAATGATTTTACACAAGACGAACTCTCTTTCAAATAACCCAACAATCCAAACCTCTATTTCGTTGAGACTAATCAATAAGCTCTTACCAAGTCATACTCCATATAATTTCACGACCACTCAACAAATTCATATACTAATAAGAGTAAATTACAAATAATTCCCTTATATAATCAATATTTTTCAAATAACTCCCTTTTATAATTTTTTTTTCCAAATAACTCCCTTTTAAAACATGTTTTTATACATATCAATGCCTTGTTGTCCGGAATTAGACTTATTTTAATAAAAGCCGACTTATCCTTCCTTAAAACATAATTCCTAGACCGATACTTTAGTTTCATAGCCCCATATCTGTTCTAAACATCTCTCAAAAGATAATAAGCTAAGTTTATCTTTAATTCACTCGAATCATACACACTTAAATCTCAACTTTATAAGTTAGGTTTCTTATTTTAATGGACTATTTCATGATCAAAGAAGTAGATAAGAGTTCAATATCTTATGCAAGTGAAAAATTAATGAAAAAATTGAGTTTTTGGCTGAGAAATTCGACATGTAAGTCTCATTTAAGAAAAGAGGTATTGATTTGTTTAAAAACATGTTTTAAAAGGGAGGTATTTGGATAAAAAGTTATAAAAGGGAGTTATTTGAAAATGGTTGATTATATAAGGGAGTTATTTGTAATTTACTTTATTAATAACGACAATTCAAACAAATCCAATAATGTTGTGAAATAAAGAAGGGAGAAAATTAGAGAGAAGGTAGAGAGATAATAGAGAAAGACAGATCTGTGTTATTATTCCATTATAAGGGGTATATATACACATACAATAGAGGTAGAGTTTCCATAAAATAATATATTCTAGTATCCTATAAGATATGGACATCCATATAATAATATTTCATAACACTCCCCCTTGGATGTCCATTACTGAAAAACATGCCTCGTTAAAAACCTTACTAGAAAAACCCTATGGGAAAAACTCTAGAAAGGAAAAGAGTACAATAATCTCCAAACACGCATAACAATGCAAGCTGCCTCGTTAAAACATTTCCATGGAAAACCCAGTGGGACAAAACCATAGATAAGGAAAAAGAGTACAACGCGTGCTACTCCCTCTGATGATAACATGACTGTATATAACTTCAAATGAATCATGCTTTGACGTAACTTCTCGATCGTTGAATAGAATCCTTTGTAGTTGATAAACTTGATATCTTCATATCCTTGATAATTTCAATCTTCACATTGCTTTAGAACTCACAATTCGGATGTAGTCATTCATGACAACTCTTGATTTTCATATCAGGTAATACACCAAATAGTGAGAGAAAATAAGTTCAATTCTTCTCATAACATGACATAATATTATGTCTAAAATAATTGTTATCTCAACAATCATTACTATAGCGTATCAATAATGCGCTTGTAGTGCTACCTCGTTAAAAACCTTGATAGGAAAAACCCGTTGGGACAAAAAACCTAGTCGAAGGGAAAAAGAGTGTAGCAATCATCCATATATTGGATCTCTACGGGAGAAGCAATCAAATTGTTGGATAATAATAATCCACTAAATACCTTCAGTAATTTTCTTTGTTAAACCATTGGATTGACATCCTCATTGTAGACTTTGACTACATTATTTTTCAATAGTTATGATACTTCTGGACCATAAACTCATTTCAAGTATTTAACAAGAAACTCATTCAGATCTCAATTCTCATATGCTCAAACTTCAGGTTGAGACATCAAATAAACTCTAAAGGAGTTTTGATGTTCCATTTTGGAACTAATCACGATATCTTTCAATCGTATTGTAGAGGTTTATATATTTTGTCACGAGTTCTCAAAACTCAATTGATCAACCATTTAACAAATGATGATCATTCATAAGAGGCTCCTTCAGGGAGATATCCTCGCAGTAGTAAAATATACTTCTCCTTTTAAACATTTATCAAAGTAGAACAATATAATTAATCATGTGCATGCAAATGATATGTAACTAATTCTAAACAACATAGTCTAACAATAATGCAATAATAATAATGTATATATTAAAACTAAGATGCAATGTTGAACTTACTCTCTATATGCACATGATAATGACTCAAAATGCAAACTGTACAGTTTCTTTTACAATATTCATAATTTCAATTGACTTCAGGTCAATAGATGGACTTCAGTTCCATGAGCTCATTTATAATCAAAGATTATATGTAGACAATCAAAATTGGACTTGCATATAATATCCCTATTAAACTCCGCGCGCAAATGCATATCGGTTCCTTAACTATATCGATATAATTTCAACATCTCTTGATATTTTCAGTACTGATAAGTGATATCTGAATACATAGGGTACCATTTCATCTCTACATCGGCCATCTATTAACATTCAGATATTTATGTCACTTTAGGGACATACAAATTTCTTTACTCTATAAGAGTACCAACTGCCCATTCTTTCCATTTTCTTACTACTTGAAATATGTGAACCCATATGACTTCCACACTACATTTCATGTGTGGTTATTGTTCAATTTGACAAGAATTTCAATTTTCATTACATATAATATCTATGACTAATTTATAGCACGCTATACCACAAATAGGGCTATTATGTCTATAATTAAATCATAGATCCCAATGTAATGTCACATTTAGACAAGGTGATCAAACTGGTATCGTAATACATTTTCATAACTAAATGAATGCCATAATTTTTAATTTTATGAACCTCTATTTGATGTATTTCATATTGAAAACAAACCGCTGAACTTCAGGTTCAGTTGGGGATAACTTACTTGTCTGTTTTTACCAGCTTTTCCTTATCATTCCCCCCCTAAGGTGGTAAAAACTATCAGTAATAGATAGATTTAATGGGCAATAAATCATGATATACACCTTAGATCTAAATTTCTCATATCATAATGAGACTTTGATATAGACACTTTTGTACAATAACAAAATGTTTCGGGGAGTAACATATAATGTAGTTGGATTTCTAATGTGCTGAATAACAATGCCCAATTTGGGAGATCAACGATTTTATATAATAATCAAAATGTGATTTCTGATCACAAGAACTACTCAGAAAAATCATTATGTAGCTACAAGCCATTCAATAGAGTGTCAATCCATACACAAACATTTCAGTTCTTTATTAAACTTCTGAGTAATGTTTATATCTCCAATATCAAATATACTCAATCTCACTATACTGTCTTGCCTTTAATGGAATTTCTACACGAGAGCGTTTCAGCACTTATCTTTTCTCTAGGATAAAATTCAGGTTTATCAAAACGGGTATAATAAAAACCCGGATGGCCTCAATCGTCACATCTTAACAATTTAATGTCAACTTTCTTAGTTTGCCCAAAAATCATGGCAACTTACATAAGCACTTGGACGTGTCTAGATAGTATAATTTATCACACGCCACTTTCTAGTTATTCAACATGCTAAACTTCTGGTTAGCAATGTCATATCACGTGCCAAATTTCTAGTTGACTATAATTACAGTGCTAAACTTCCAGTTAGCTAAATTTCGCATATGAATTCAAAATCATTCCTCTGTATCTGGCGCGATAAAATATATGTGACATAAGACACTAACTAATGTCTTATTTATATTGGCAAGACTAAAAATAATATCGCAATATTCCTTTAGGGAATATTATACATTGCTCTTTCTTATAGTATGAACACAAATCATACATCAAAATTCCTTTTAGGAATACAAAACTTAACCGATTCTTAAAATAATCTCAGTTAAACTCAATTAATAATGTATCACTCCCGTCAGGGGAGGTGGTGAAATCAACGAATCATAGTGATCATTCTTTTCATAATATTAAATAATCTGATCGCATGTCACTTGTATACGAGATACTACACATAGTGTTTTAAGCACTTACACGATAATGTGTCTACATGACTACATTATTTGTATGAATGATAAATATATTTCATACTCAAAACATGATATCTTATTCACTTCAGGGAATGAGTTTGAAATGATTGGATATGATTATCAACTCTTAAGAATATCTCATCTTGCAAATATTCATGTATAATCCCGAGTTCATTTTTAATTATGATGCTCAAATAATACTCACTATATGAAATGTGAGAATTGAACAACAATGTGAACTTCAGGTCACGGTTTCAGTATCTGTAAACATTTTGAGCTTCAGGCCATAATTTACTATATGTAAACACTATGAACTTCTACTCATAGTTTCAGTGTCTTTAAATACTATGATCTGCAGGCCATAATTCACTATATGTAAACACTATGAACTTCTGGTCATAGTTTCAGTATATTTAAATACTATGATCTTCAGGCCATAGTAATAATATTAAAATTTCAACTCGTATATCATTTTCCATTTCTCATATCAAACTTTGAGTATATATGAGTCTCACATGATTTTATGAGATATTTCTTTTGATGAATATAATTGGCTCAAATAAGAACAACCACATCCTTAGGCTCAATTAAGGCCGCATATTTGGCTTAACATAATCCCAATTTTTCAATCTCTGCTACATACAAAGTCTTTATGAGATGTCACATAGAGTTCAAAGAATGGACCAAATTTCAAATTTCAAATTTCAAATCTCATTACTGTTCAACTTCAGGTGAATAAGAATCAAATTAGAGATAATTTTCCCTTTATTATAGGCCGCTTTATTCATATGAAACTGAAATGCGGCTAAAAATTGCAGTTGTGAACTTCTGGTCACTAGCATTTACATGTGGACTTCTGGCCACTTACAATTATAGAATATGAATATATTGTACTGATGAGAAGATATTAAATTATTATACACCTTTAAAACTTTGAACTTCAGGTCAAAGTCATTATGTGGACATATCTCTCATCTTTTTATAATAAATCTTTTGGAACTTCAGGTCAAAAATTGTATGATATGTTCCTTCTCTAAACTTGATTACTGATGCGTGTCTTTTATATAGACTTTTTAGTCCATTTATCCACGCATTTCTATGTCAATTAAGTGATATTATGTCACCATATGCCCCTATTTGGCTACTTTGTACTTTTATTACTATTTTGTAGGTACAAGCTGCATAGTAGCAGAAACCAAACCAAAACAGTCCACTTTGCATGCATTTAGGAGAATGGAAGGAACGGAACAGGAGCTCTTGCATGGGAAAGCACGAAACCATTCATTATCAAGCCCAAGTCATGACTCACACTACGTACTATGCTAGAAGACCTCGATCGACTATGCATTTGGTCGATCGAGGTAAGTTGAAGCCAGAAGACCTCGATCGAGCTACATCCTTTGCTCGATCGAGTATGAGCTTTATACCAGTTGGTCGATCGAGTAGATAAAGTGCTCGATCGACTGATTTCCATGAATAAAAGCCTCGATCGAAGGGTTATTTCCCTCGATCGAGTGGATCCTATCACGGGCTGCAAGTCCATAGCTTAATTAGGGTTAGAGTCGTGTTAGACACTATATATGACTCTTATTTACGTCATTAGGAGGCAATTATTATTATTCAGGACTTATCATTCATAATTAGCAGACATTAATCTTTCATTAGTTTCTGAACTTTTAATCTTTGGTTTTCATTCGGGTTTATTCGATGTGGGTTGTTCTTTACGCCGGATTGCTAAGATTGTAAACAATTTCTCTCTTTTACTCTTACCTTTATCTTAATCTTAATTACTACTTACTCTACTTAATTGTTGTGTTGTTATTGTTTATGCTTATTAATTACGATTTACTTATGTCTATCGTCATATGTTCAATCGTCTTTGTTAGCATAGTTAATAGCATGAGTAGCTAATTTTCTTGTATGTTGGGATGAGGGAAAGTGTAGTAGAGGCATGTTAGGATATATTATTTTAGTTAGTCTTGAATATGAGAATCAGTCTAAGCAATTTAATTGAGGTTTAGTCGAATGAGTATACGCAGGAGACTAGGCTAGGTAGTTAACCCCGACCTGGATCGAGAGATTGGAAGGGAAGGCTTGCTTAGAATTGATAGGTGACTCCTAAGAGGACGAGAGTTAATTAGGAAAATCCCTAGGGTGGTTTGAGACCGAGAGGAGAAAACCATTGCCCTTCTCATTGATAAATTGGCTGACTTAGTTGACCCATAGATGCCGATGCTACAGTAGACCGAATCCTGGCATATTCCCTCTTTATCTGATTTGGTTCATATTTATTTCTTCCTTTATTTCTCTTTCCTTTAATCTTATTTAGTTTAGTTAAAACCATTTCAAAACCCCCCAGATTGTTACTTGCAGATTTAGATTTCAATTAATTAGTTTTCTCCCTGTGGAGATCGACCCTACTTGCGCTATCTTCTTAGTTAGTTGACTTAGGTTTTATTTTTGGTGTATAACGACCACATCAAATTTTGGCGCCGTTGCCGGGGAGGCAATTTAATTTTCTGTTTATTTATTTCTGTCTCGTCTTAAGGAATTTCTAATTCCTTAAGACTGTTCTTATCTTTTTCTTTCTATAGTTGTGTACGCGCAGGTCCCAAAGGCTCGAATTAGTGGAAGCTGACCCGGAGCCTGAACGAACCTTCCTACGCAGGAAGAGAGGATTAGATAAGACTATTAAGGAGGAAGACTTGAGTACTTCTGAAACCGTCTTTGACAGTTTCATTTTCGAGGAAGATTCGACTGTTGAGACTACCATTCCAGCAAAGATGCCTAATATTGCTAGTCACTCTGAGCCTACAGCTGCATGTATACCTCAAGGATTCAAACTTACAACGGACGAAGATGGAACTTCTTTCGATCTTCGTCCGTCTTATATCAAGCTTGTCCAGCAGGATAAGTATAGGGGTGTAGCTGGGGAGGATCCGAGGAAGCATATGGAGACCTTTGTTGACTACTGTTCTTCTATTCCGGTTTCTAAAGGGGTGACAACTGACAAGATCAAGGAATTCTTGTTTCCTTTTTCCCTCACTGATAATGCCAAAGACTGGTTGAAGAACTTGAATCGAGAAGAATTGGGTATTACCGACTGGACCACACTCGCTCTGGCCTTCTACAAAAAGTATTTTCCACCACAGAGGACGAATGCTTTGAGGGGTCAGATTACTAATTTCAAGCAAACGGTACATGAAAATCTCTATGAGTCCTGGGATCGATTCAAGACGCTAGTGAGGTCTGTTCCTCACCATGGGTTCGAACAGTGGTTTTTGTGTAACCAGTTCTACAACGGATTATATGATGATCATCGAGCCATTCTAGATGCCGCGTCAAACGAGAGGTTCCAAAATGAAATAGATGATGATTAGGGTTGGAAACTGATAGAGGAGATGGCAACCCATTGTGCTGAATATGGTAATCCGCGGAGTGGTACACGGACGATAGCTAGTATTGATTCTGAAGGTCTGGATGCAAAATTCGATAAACTAAATGCCAGACTTGACAAATGGGAGAAGAAAGCTGAAGATAACCAGCAGACGGTTCATTTGCTGCAGCGGGATGATGTGATTACTTGCGAGAGGTGTGGCGACACTGGTCACACGGCTATAGACTGTTTTGCTGAAAAGGAACAAGTCTTTTCCTTTCAACAATACCGTCAAGGAGGTGGGTACTACAATCAAGGGAATATCCATCCCAATTTGAGATGGACAAGCCAGAACGTCTTAAATCCTACACCTCCACCACCACAGCCGACGTATCAACCGCCGCACAAGCAAGGATTCCAGAAAATCCAGTCTTCACAGCAAGCTAGTTCCTCATCTGGAGGAATTTCAGAAGTCGGGGAGTTAAAATCTATGATCCAAGCTTTAGCGATCCAAATGAGTAAATCTGATCAAGCAACAAATGCTACTATCAAGCTTTTGGAGTCGCAGGTTGCTCAATTGGCGGGAGCTAGATCGACTAGGCAACCTGGGCAGTTACCGTCTCCAACTGATAAGAACATGGAGACGCTGAACATGATTACTCTGAGAAGCGGTCTTGCCTATGACAGTTCTGGTACAGTTGCTGATATTTCTGGTGCGCATCCCAAAGTTGCAAAGACTGTTGCTGATAATGTAATCGATCGAGAGGTTATTGCTAGTCGATCGAATGAATTGAAGGAGAAAGCACTCGATCGAGATGTTTGTGTTAGTCGATCGAGGGAATCAAAAAGTTTGTTACTCGATCGAGAGGATAGTGATGGTCGATCGAGTGGTTCAGATAGGCAAGTGGTCGATCGAGAGAATCCAGTTACTCGATCGAATAAGTTGACTGAGGAAGCTGATCGTTCGAGCAGTTTAAGCTCTGATAATCTTCGATCGAGTGACCTAGATACTCGATCGATGGGTTTTCATGAGCGAGAAGCTCGTTCGAAGGGGTTAAGCAAGCGGATGATTAACAACGCAGTTGTCAAGGATATGCAACGTGGTAATCCTGACATACCAGTTCCGTTTCCTGGTCGGTTGAAGAAAGCTCAGGTCGAGAAGGAATTTGCTCGGTTCGCTGACATTGTACGTGATCTCAAGGTGAACGTTCCTTTTGCAGACCTCCTATTAAAGGTACCCTCTTACTTAAAATTTATGCGAGAAATTCTTTTGCGTAAGGGGTCCGTAGACACTGTAGAGACTGTAGCGTTAACTGAGGAATGCTCTGCGTTCCTCCAGAACAAATGCCCCCCTAAGCTGTCTGACCCAGGTACTTTTTCTATACTGTGTCATATAGGTACCTATCTCATAGACAACGCGTTATGTGACCTAGGAGCTAGTGTTAGCGTCTTACCTTTGTCTTTAGCCAAACGGTTAGGCTTTACGAAGCTTCAGTGTACAAACATGACGGTACAGATGGCAGATAGGACCTTGTCTCGACCCTTAGGAATCATAGAGGATGTTCCTGTGCAAATAGGAAGACTCTTCATCCCGGTCGATTTCATAGTTTTGGATATACCTGAGGATTCTCACACTCCCATCATTTTGGGAAGACCGTTCTTGCATACTGCGCAAGCGGTTATCGATGTTGGGTTGCGAACTTTGACTTTTCAAATAGGTGGGGAAAACTTAGTATTCGCGCAGTCTCATGCTAGTAAGGGTCCTATGCTTGTGTCACCATGCTACGCACTTTCCTTATCTGATATCACACCTGATTTATTCACGCATGACAAAGCTTCGGTTCCTATCGAGCCTATAGCTCCTATCTGTGATATCCCCATTGCTACCGTAACACCTCCGCCCCAGCTTGGGAGCAAATTGGAGGAACATGCTGTTGTGTGTTGCATTACAGGTAGTAAATCAGTAGCATTGGAGCTGGAAAAGGGAAAGCCAGGTTCGCGTGACGACGTCAAGAAGAAGTCCAAGAAGGACAAAGGAGCTCGCATGTACGCAAGTGATTCCGAAGTGGAGCTAGACTCCAAGAAACCATCGTACGTGTGGAGGAAGAAGACGGAAATTACCGCAGCTGAGGGTAATTCCGCAAGTCAAAGGCGTAACGGTGGCCTTGTCAAGAAACTGTTTGGTTGGTAGCCGGGTTTGCAACCCCGTGCAAATTGTAAATAACATTTTATCGCGTTTTCACTTAGACAATCAGATTATTTAACTAGATTAGACGTTAGATTATAATCCGTAGTTTAGATAAACAATTTTTTTTTTTTTCTGTTAGACAATTTTGGTTTTTTTTTTGGGGTTTCGTGTTGTATCGTCTTTGCAGGAAACTGAAGCAGGAACTCAATCGATCGAGTAAACTGTCATTCGATCGAAGAGATTTGTAGAAGACAAGAACCTCGATCGAGGAGAATGTAAAGCGTTCGAGGAGATTTCAAAATGATCGAATACCCTGGAAATCAAGAAAAGAAATCGCTCGATCGAGCAAACCAGAACCGCTCGATCGAGCCGTTATGCCTGGAATAAGTTCTCGATCGAGTAGAAATGCTACTCGATCGAATGAACTGACCAACCTATATAAGGGAAGTCCTCGATCTCTCTTTCATTCTACTCGATCCAACTCTTTCTTGTTCTTCTATTCTTCAATTTTCCTGCACTACCTACCTGCAATTTGTGATATTTTCCCAATTAATTACCACTTACATTGGCCCCAATACCTTACTTTTGCAATTAGTTGAAAAGCCCTCTCCCTTTCCCCTTTAATTTCGGTTATTTGGAGATTTTGTGAACTAGGGTTTGCTAATTCGATTCTTCGAATTTATTGATTAATTGCTATTTGTTCGGGTCATCATCAACAAGTAAGCTTTTCCTTCCTATTTTACAATTTAATTCATAATCCCTTTCCCTTTTCCGATTCAACTAGGGTTAGATTATATAATTAATCCAGTAAATTAGATGTTATTGAGTGGTTCCTTCCAGTTCAACACTCGCCCCTAGTAAGAAGGCGTTGACCACCAACCAGCTAGCCGCACAGAAGCTAGCTAGCACTCGAGGACTAGCACCACCGAAAGCTATCAAGGCTGCTAGTCAGCCACCTATCGTGGAGTCCCTCGAGCCACTACAAGGGATAAGGGAGGTACATTTCGTTTCTACTATTCACCGGAAACGGTTATCTTATTTACTTGACTCCCCCATCCACTTGAGTCGTTTTTTGCACCGTCCCGACCTAGAGGAGCTAGGTTTATTCACTTATGTTTGTATGTTACTTAACGGGACGGGCATGTCGGGTTTGGCCTCGATGAGGGAATATACATATCGAGTACCTACGCTCGAATTTTTTAGTTCTTATAATTTTGAGTCCGATATGTATGTTACCTCACCGACTAGCGCTTGCATTCATTTCCAACTCTTTAATGAGTCGCATTCGTGGACCTTAGCTAGGTTTGGGGAGGTTTTGGGTCTTTCGAGTGACGGTCTTTTAGTAGCCCCTAGGAAGTTGTTGCCCCAGGTCTGGACCGCTCTCTCTCACACACCCTACGGCTCTCGTAGGGTGGCCCACGTTCACCACCCTGCACTGCGCTATTTTCTGCGACTTTTAGGAGAGTCGATTTTTGCTAGGCCAGAACCCAACAACATTACCAACACCGAGTTAGCCATCTTAGCGGGGTACCTGAACATTGATAGCGGTACCCCATTTGTCCTGAACATCGCTTACTTGGTGGCTCTTCATTGGAAGAACTTAGAGTCTAGGGTGTCTAGCGCCGTAGTCTGTGGCGGTCTGGTCAGTAGGATAGACCGCCACCTTTATTCGGACTTCCCTAGGACTCACCAGCGCATAGGACCAGGAGTCAATTTAGATATACCAGTCTTGATTGGGTTTACTTGGATGACGGGCACTGAGCGTCGGGTGTGAAAGATATGTGGTTCCACATCCGTTGTCTTACCTTGCCCTACATTGCCTTCTCTTTCACCTCTCACTACTATGCGAGGGGTGAAACCCCCTCCCGCTGTCTACCATCTACCCTTCACCACTACACCTTCCTCTTCCACTAAGAAGAGGAAGAGAGCTTCCCCACAGGGGGAAGTTGGAGAGCCGTCGGGTTCTCAACAGGTGGGGCCGACCACTGTCACGCCCCCACCTGTCACCACTCCACCTCCTGAGTCGGTTTTTCCGGCTAATTTTATTTGTCCTCCCCTGTTTGAGACGCCTGAGGTCATGGACCAAGGGCGTCGTGATGCTTTGCTACTTGAGATGCGCAGGGATATTGCACTGATGCGACGGGATCAGGCCTTGGCCTTGTCCCTATCTACGAGGACCACATCCGCAGAGGACGTCCCATTCCAGATGGATGGCCTCATCCCTCGTTCTACAGATACCTAGAGGGTGGGTATCCTTCACCATCTTCTTCTTCCTCTTCTTCTGGAGAGGAAGAAGACGAGACGCCGGCACAGAGGGCCATGAGGGAGCGTGCGGAGTTTGCAGCTAGGAGGCTAGCTCAGAAGGAGGAGAGGGACCCGACGTACAGGGTAGAAGAGACAGAGGAGACGGATAGGAGTAGGTGATATTAGCTCCCCAGTTTGATGCTGGTTTGGGGAAGATTTGTCTTGTGAGTTTTTCTGTTCCTTTTGTTTTTCCATTCTTCCTTTTGTTTTTCCATTCTTGAATATGAGAATCAGTCTAAGCAATTTAATTGAGGTTTAGTCGAATGAGTATACGCAGGAGACTAGGCTAGGTAGTTAACCCCGACCTGGATCGAGAGATTGGAAGGGAAGGCTTGCTTAGAATTGATAGGTGACTCCTAAGAGGACGAGAGTTAATTAGGAAAATCCCTAGGGTGGTTTGAGACCGAGAGGAGAAAACCATTGCCCTTCTCATTGATAGATTGGCTGACTTAGTTGACCCATAGATGTCGATGCTACAGTAGACCGAATCCTGGCATATTCCCTCTTTATCTGATTTAGTTCATATTTATTTCTTCCTTTATTTCTCTTTCCTTTAATCTTATTTAGTTTAGTTAAAACCATTTCAAAACCCCCCAGATTGTTACTTGCAGATTTAGATTTCAGTTAATTAGTTTCCTCCCTGTGGAGATCGACCCTACTTGCGCTATCTTCTTAGTTAGTTGACTTAGGTTTTATTTTTGGTGTATAACGACCACATCAATTACCATATTATAAAATTTCAGGTTCAATAATATACATAACTGATAAATTTCATATATAGACCATGAATATCAATAAATAAAAGAACATAATCAAATCGACTAATAACTTTTAAAAGTATTTCGTAAAAACTATGGAGACCAGAATAAACATGGAGACCAAAATATGGCAGCAGAATCCATACCACACTTTGGAGTACGATGCTCTCATGACAATACCAGAATAAACATAAAGCCATCAAATCGACTAAAAGAACTATGGTGTCAAGACAATTGACAAGTAAACAAAAGGATTATCATCATAGCAAATCAATATGGCAGCAAAATCAATATGGTGCGGCGTCATCATAACCCAGCAACATTAATTAAGCTACCATACTTTGGAGTACGAGGCTTAATCTTTTACCCCCGCATTGAACATATAAAGATTAATACCACGGGTAAGATTGTTAAGCCAAGATTATACTAATATACATATTATAGTTGACAATTTCTTTTCGTTCATAATATTTGTAGCAATGATTAAGACATGAAACCTTCGTACATATCAATAAACAATTACAGGGTATAACGAAAACGTACATGATTAGCAGGAAAAAAAAGGTATAATATGAATCTCCTGATTATCAGATCTTTATTATATACGAACAAATAAACATATTAATTCCTTTTTCGCTCAGTCGGTTAAAACTCGTGCTGATAACGTGTTGTGAAATAAAGAAGGGAGAGAATTAGAGAGAAGGTAGAGAGATAATAGATAAAGACAGATCTGTGTTATTATTCCATTATAAGGGGTATATATACACATACAATAGAGGTAGAGTTTCGATAAAATAATATATTCTAGTATCCTATAAGATATGAACATCCATATAATAATATTTCATAACAAATAACAATTTTTTTTTTTTTAAAAAAAGTGATTTGCTCCTCGACATAGATCTCCCACATCTTGGTCAAAGTTGAGGCATGAATATTCACGTACAAGTCTGGTATTAGACGGGTTTTTATGCATGGTCCAAATTTTTGTGTTTTTTATAGTAAATTTTAATATAGAAGTTTGCATTATCATCGTTGATAGATTAGTTTTTCAAATCAGTGTCGTTATTCGTTATAATTTATATTTGTTGAATTTATGTTTTGGTTTAATTTGTAACCTCTTCAATTTATTTTTTTGGTAAATCTAATGTGATTTTCATTTAAAATAGTAAAAAAATTAGATAGAAAGTATTTCCACCGTCTCAATTATTTGTGTATATTTTATTACAATATTTAAGATAAAGTTTAAAAAAATGACTGTGGCGGATGGAATCAGATTTTAAGTTATGGCTAAAGTTGGGAAAGTATGAAAAATGTTAACGACGCGTAGTTTTTTGTTTATGTTTTATAAAAATATCTGCAAATATTTTCAATCGGTTTTTCGAGTTTGAGTTTATTTGGCCATGTCTTTAATTAACCCAAATGAGTTATAAGGCAAAGAATATCTATAAAGAAATAAAAAAAAATAGTGAAAAAAAAAATGATACACATGAAAAAAGAAGTAAAGTAATAGAGGTAAAGAAGTGGGGTCCACTAATTTGTTGTGATGAGGTGACTTAATATGGAGGCTTTAAATGTTTGTGTTTTAATATATAGGGGATTAGAAAATAAGAGTATAAATAAGGTTAGTTGCATGGTTTCACCAAAACCAACGTAGCAATTCTTAACAACTGCCAAAGTTAGACACTACGCGGGTAGAAATTGGCGACTGCTTGGGTCATCGGTCTCTAAATAGGCGACTGAATTCAGTCGCCAATCAGTCGCCATGGCCAGTAAAACCGAATATTGTATGCAAAAAAGCAGGGGCTTTGGCGACTGTAAACAGTCGCTCTAAGACCATTTCAGTCGCCAAAACCCCAGTTTTTTTGCAAAAAAAAATTCTGTTTTCATCCTGTCATTTCATTACAATGCCCTGCACGTACAATAACAAACAACAACAATTTCACACATTTAAAATACCACAATGAGAAACCAACACTCTCATATATAACATGAAAATCAAATCAAGTTTAAAAATCTTGAAAAAGGTTAAGAAATCCAAGTTTAAACATCACAAATAACAAGTTTCTAAACTAAAATAAAAAGCCAAGGAAACCCATTTCGGCTTGCAAACCGCCACCTCCATTGGCATCATCATGATCTCGCTGAGAGGGATTCAGACCTTGGTTGCAGTTGTTGAACAAGGTTTCCATGACTTTAAACTTTTCTTTCATTTGCCGAACTTCTTCATCCCTTTCGGCGTTTCTTCTTCTTTCTTCATCTAGTTGGGCTTGGAGTTTACCTATGACTCCCGGCTCGTAAGTTTGTCTTGAGCTAGAAGACATGCTTGCCCTTGGAGCTTGGTAGAATACATTCTTAGCCGGGCCAATTCCGTACACAGATCCCTTCTTGATACCCTCAACCAAGTCGAACCAAATCTCATTATCGGGCTTCTCGGGTTGCTTTGCTTTCTCGGCCAAAAATGCATCCTACAAAATATAAACATTATGATTAAAAATAGCCACAAAATAAGATAACATTCACAAAAATGAACTTATTGTATAAATAAAAAATGGTTTGAAACTTACATATAGTTCCTTGTTTTTCGGCTTAATCAAGTATCTTCTATCGTCTTGGAGTCGGGAATGGGTGTCAAAGAAGAGCTCCGAAGCCGTGGGCATGTTATCCTTTTTTCTTCTTACCCTTCTAAAAGAAGAAAGACATGTATAAGAAGATTTTAATAATAAAAAGAATTTAAGTTATAATTTTCAAATGGACGAAAAAGTGGATTAAAATGTAAACTTACACCCAAAACTAGATCCAAGAAAGATCTAGATCCTCCGTGATGTGAAGGCTCAGCCGCTCCATCTTTATTTCCTCCTCTTTTATTGCTTGATGCTTGGGCCGACTTAGCCATAAACTCTGGGGTTTCACGATATTTCAGCATTGATTGATATGCACCACCTACAATTTAAATTAGTATTATAAAATATGATAAAACTCTATTAAATTATAACTATATACAAATAACAAAAGAAATTAAATACTCCCTCCGATCCACACCAATGGTAATATAGTGAAAATTGGAATATTTAAGAAAATGTGGAAAAAGGAGGGGTAAAAAGGGAAAAAGTAGGCGGGGTATGTAATTATGGGTTTAATTGTGGGGTTGATAGCAGGTGGGCCATATAATGGCATTTTGTGTAATATCAAATGCGAATAAGGATAACAAAATAATGTTGTGTGCAAAATAAGGTATGTTACCATTGGTGTGGATCGCTCGTTTATGGTAAGTGTTACCATTGGTCTGGATCAGAGGGAGTACCTCTCATATGCTCCGACTCCTTCTTCCTCTTACAACCTTATACATGTTGTCCTTTAACCGTCTTGTGCATGTCTCATCGTACCTTTCATGTACAATATACTCTAATCCCGCCGGTCAGTCAAATGTTTTCTTCAAAAAACATTAAGTATTAGTAAAATAAATTATTAATTGAAAATTATAATAATATAACAAAATATATACAAAAATATACCCTAAAGTTATTGAACCATTCCTCTTTTTGTGTGGGCGTAGCATTTTTCCAACAAGTAGGAGCAACCCCTGTCATCTTCATCTTTGTACTTTGAGTACAACCTCGTACAACCTTTTGAGCCGATAACCTAAAAAATAATATATATATTATTAAGTACAAGTATGCATTTATGTTAAATAATGTAAAATAATTACAAAATAATAAATTAAAGATATTGGTTGTCTTACCAAAAACGCGCGGGATCAAGTATCATCTTCCCGTCTGAGGTGAACTGGATCTCCGATGCCTAATCAGATGACTCATCGTCATTGGTCGATTTCTCGACCACCGGACCCTGATCAATAACCTCTGTATCCTCCTCGTCGACTAAAGAAATACTATGACATCTATTAGAACCGCCGCCACGTTGTCTACCTCGACCTCCCGCCATATACAATTACACAAATATAATTGTTAGAAACTGTTAATAACATAAAAAAAACATAAAATAAAAACATAAAAATAATAAAAGCCTTTCAACCTAAAATATATATCTTTACCCAATTACTCATCATCATCAAAGTCGTCATCATCATCATCATCACCATCTGATTCATTCTCATCATCACTATCACCACCACCATCACCGTCAACTTGACCATCACCATCACCACCTCCACCTCCATCACCGTCAACTTGACCATCACCATCACCATCACCATCACCATTACCCTAACCTTCACCTTCACCTTCATCCTCGTTTAACAAATCCTCATCCTCTTCATTTCCATTCTCATAAATGATTTCATTAGGTGGAGACAACATAAACCCGCTAGATACTATTTCTTCTTGAAAAAAAAGTTGTATCTACTTGTGAGCGTGCTTTTGGCTTAAAGATTGCACACCATTGCTTTTGATTTCTATCATTCCTCGTGCTTGTGACAACCCTCGCGAATGCGGAAAGATAAAACATACAAGCATGTGAATTATATAGCGGAAATATAAAGTTTTAAAAACTTTTATACATGCAAGGAAAGAATACGAGGAGTGTCATATATTACAAACTAAAGTACGAATTATACTACATCAAGAGACGAAGTCTCTCCAAAAGGTTAACAAGTAAAAGTGATCTTACCAAATAGATGGGGTATTTTCGAAATAGATGGGGTATTTTCGAAATAGATGGAGTATTTTTGAAATAGATGGGGTATTTTCGAAATAGATGGAGTATTTTTCTAATCGATTGGAAAATAGTTTATTTCCTTCCAGGGACAACGCTCGCTAGCTCACACCCGAACCCAAAATAGCATAAGCAAAAAGCCATCCAATCAACCAACCTGTTCATCCATGAAAAACATGAACGCCACAGTCAGTGGGGAGTAACTCCGGGTTCTCCCAGCCATATCACATCAAACGTACATAGAAGGAAATACAAAAGTAAAAGCATGCATATATAGATATACATGTGAATTACGATAAGAATAAATAGGCAATTCAATATATCATGATAAGAGCATGTGGAATACAAATCCGAATCCATCATATTATACAAAGACTCGGGGAAGACACTCTTAGGCAACCGAATACGCTCACTAGGGCTTGCATCTCACCGTTAGCGGTATAAGTTTGATAAGATTGAGACTCGACAAACAAACCATGCCAAGTCATGCGATGATCACAAAGAATCCAACATATTATCCTCCATTCACGAACCCATACATTGACGTGCCCAATCATGCAATGACCATGAATAATATCATGAAATCACGCATTCAAAGACGACGGTTGCCCACAATAGGCAATGACCATGAATAATATCATGAAATCAGCATTCA
>JAIUZE010074498.1:0-12969 GCA_022085475.1 Heliosperma pusillum | reverse complement strand
GTACATTGAAGAGCTAGCGAGCGAAGTATTTACCTTGGACCTATATTCGGTTCTTTAGGATTGTATATTATTATACACTCTTTTATTTCCGTATTTATACGGGAGATATGTCTCCCGTTTTGGATATTTCTTTTGTGTAATATTATTTCCTTTTTGTTGAACCTTTTTATTTAAGACACCTTTGTTATGTATTCTCATCTTTTATTTAGTTAAATTATTTTTTTTCTTTCCGCAAATTTGAGGGTGTCACAGTCGAGCACTGCCCGATTTTTCCCTTGCTTTCCTTCTTGACTTTCATTGACCATGGACTTTTGGCCCCGCCTTGACTTCCATTGACCCATTGGGCTTGGTATTTATACCTTGGTGATTAATTTCTAGCCCACTCCAATTTCCGGGTTTTCGGGTCTCGGGTTTCCGGGTTTGACTTTCATTGACTTTCGGGATTTGACTCTCAAAATTGACTTAAAATACTAAATACTAACATTATTACAAAAACTAAAATTAACATAAAACAAAGCTAATGACCCGTAAAAAGTAAAACGAAAGACTCTAAAAATTACTACTAGACACGACAATATTTGACGTTGTCAGCTCCCTAAGAGCGTTTCTACGTGTTTTACCTTCTTCTAGCATATTTCTCGCTTTTATCGTGTTTTTGTAGGTAAACCGTCATTTGAGGCGATTTATACCTAGTTTTGATCAACAAAGAAGAAGGTGAATCACTCGGAGGACCCACAGCATACCTTGGGGGCCCCACATACCCTTGGGGGCCCTACTCGATGCGCCAAAGCCCTCCCGAGTCAAGGCAAGCAAAACCGGGAAGGAAGTAACAAAGTCAAGCAAAGGAAGAGGGACAAGAAAGATTTCACGGGCGTGAAAGGCATCTCACGGTCGTGAGATGCCTTTCCAAGAAGATAGATTTCGAGCATTTCAGCTCACGGCCGTGAAACTCATTTCACGGTCGTGAAAGCTAAGTCACGGTCGTGAAACCTATTTCACGGTCGTGACTTGTTCGTGAAAGAAGACCTTGCTCTACCACTAATCTCACGACCGTGACTTGGAGTTTCACGGTCGTGAGACGTGTTTCACGATCGTGATGTGGGATAATATCCGTATACTTCCCTTTAAATCACTCAGGATTATAATGAAATTAAGATTATATGATTAATAGTCATAAACGAAAATGCATAATAAACGATAGATTAGAAATAACCTCTAGTCCTTGCTTTCAAGGCCTAAGAACAATATCAAAAATTTGATATCTCCTAATCGTTGCACCCAAGATTGATCAAGATATGCCCTTGAATTTGCTAGAAAGTTTTGTGAAAAGTTATTGTTAACTTTTAATTTTTTGTGATGTGTAGAGATGGAGGCACAAGTGAGAATCAATTAGGGTTAGAATGAAAATCTAAATTTTTCCTCTTACCCTCATAATCTCACGGCACCATTAGGGTTTTTTGGGGAGATATTTTCTCCTCTAATTAACCACTAATGGACCGAAAATTCCAGATTGAATCTGGACTTTATTTCGGTTAAATTCGCTTTAATATATTATGTGTATTATTATTATAAATGTCATTTGTGTTGTCATGTATTAATATGTCCATACAACATTTTGTAGTCGATACATTAATACCGGTCCGATAACATCTAATATGACAATCGTATAATATATAGGTTAATTATAATTATCCGTATAATTATATTTTGCTAATTCAATATAACATTTTATATTCAATTACGAATTAACATTTTAATTCGCATAAGCTTACATTATATATATGCTAATTAAATACCACACTTTATATTTAATTACGAATTACAGTTAATTCGTCTCAGCTAACTTTATTTAATCGTTATTAAATAATCGTCTCATCATCACATTGACTAACCTTTTAGTCAAATACACCTGACTAACCTTTTAGTCATATAATAGGGCATCAATATGATTATTTTCTCAAATAATCACATCTCTCAAACACATCCTTTAGGTGTGACTTTTAGGGACCAGTTGATCACCGTCATCTGTATGACAATAACGTCAAACTTATCTAGCAAGCCAACCGTTATTGATAAACGTTAATCAACTGATTATAATACAAAGTATACCCTGTGAACCTATAGAGATTTACTTATGTTATTGCACTAACTGTGGAGGACACTGGCTCCAACACTAATACACCCCATACCATTCCATACTCATCCTTTCAAAATGATCAAGTGATAGCAAAAGTAGATGTCAAGTTGAGGGAAGTAATCCAAGCCCAACATAACATGTACTCATACTTCTTTTCTACAATAGGCTCACTCAAATCAACCATTTTGTCTCTCCAAAAGAGAGTAGAAGAGTTGACCCCGTCGAGTTCTAGCCAAACCACCCAAGAGAGTGAAGAACCGTTAATAGTCATAATCGACATGATTAGTGACAAACCTTTTGATTATCCTCTTGGGAATGGAAAGAGTAAGGAACCCATCTTTAGGTTACCCCACGAACTTTGCAATAATCCTACACTAGCCAACCCAACCCGAGCCCCTACCCAAGAGGAGACATCCCGTCTCGAATCTTTGATCATGACATTGATAAGAGCTCAAGGGAAATTAGAAGAAAGAGTTGTTGAAACAACAAAGGCAAATGACAAAGCTTTCTCAAGGTTGGAGGCAAGGATTGGCAAGACATCTCGAGAACAAGAAGCAACCCAAGATTCTCACAAGGAACCTCCACTTGTAGAAGGGAAGGTTATCATTCCTTCAAAACTTAAAGATCCAGGTTGTTTTAATATTTCTTTCACAATGAGTCTTCATAAGGTCAGAAATGCATTATGTGATTTAGGGGCCGCTATTAGTGTCATGCCCTTTTCCTTCTATCACGACCATTGCCCAATACAAATGAAGATTAAAAATACTAGCCTTCAACTAGCCGATGGATCTATGCATGCTCCAGCAGGAATTGTGGAAGATGTCCCCATTCGGATTGGATACTTCCTTATTCCCGTTGATTTTTATGTAATATTTTCAAAGAAGGATAGAGACGACTATATTATATTAGGAAGACCTTTCCTAAATACAGTTGGGGCTTGTATAGATGTGCAAGGAGAGAAGATCACTTTTGAAATGGATGGATCAAGTGCCACTTTTGATAGAAAGGGGAATGTATTGAGTGTAGGAGATGGTGACCTCGAAGCATTCAAAGCTTCGGAAGTGTATTCAAATGAGATTGCCGTGGATGTTGGCAAGGGTAAATGAAAAATTCAAGGAAGAAATCAAGCTACAAGGAGCTCATATCCCTTCACAAGGCTTAAGGAGGGATAGAAATTCAAAGTCTAGCATGACTTAAAAAATGCGCTTGTCGGGAGGCAACCCGTCTTTCTCTTTACTTTCTTTTTATGCATTCTTTATTCCACTAATTAGACAAGGTTGATAATTTTGTTTTGGACTATTTGGACACTCTTTTTGAAATTTTGAGTTGTAATAGTTAGGAAACAATTTTCGTTTTACTTGTTATTTTCATTTTTAGAAATGCATGCTTAGTCGATAGTTTTTCGTACTTAGAACTGGAGGACCTATTGAGATGAAAAGGAGCTACCCTTGGCCCATGTTGCCAAGTCCATTAAGGTTAGTAAGTATGTTCAAGGCCATAGACAAAAGGTAAGAGCAAGTAACAAAGAAAAAAAGAATAGAATCCGGATCAGCACACTTCCCCGATCGGATTCATGTATACCCGATCGGGTAAGTTGTCTGTTTCGAGTTTTGCTCTATTTTCTTCTATAAAACCAACTTGCTTACCTTTGCTTGCTGCCATATTCCCGTGTTCTTCAACTTCAAAGCTCAAAATCTCTCAAAAACCTTCATTTCTTAGTCTTTTCTTGCAAAATTTGTCACTATAGTTCATCCAAGGCAACATCTAAGCATTATCAAGTAAGTTAATTCTACTTTAGTTACTTCAATCTCTCTATTTTTCAGAAATCCAACATGTACAAACCCTAACCCAAATTTGGGGGTTCTTGATTTTACTTGAAAAACTTGTTTAAATTGGATTTCTAATGCTTCTTACATGTTATAGAGTGAATGTTAGTAATTAATTAGCATGCTTACTATGATTCGAATGCTCATATGCCAATTAGAATACTCATCTCTACTTGAATTCATATGCTAAAAACCTCATGCTTAGTGGTAGTATGATGCTTGAATCCATGCTTTATACTATGAACTTATGCTCTTATTGTGTTAATTTATTATTAGTACCTTTAAGTAGTGCCCAAACTCAATGATTCAAGTGTAATGTTGCTCAAAATCTTAGTGAAATATTGTTATGCTTAAAAATTTGTGGTCAAAGATAGAATGATAATGTTTCACTTGTGTAATTATGCTTGAATTTGTACTTAAAGGCCTAGTATTCTAACACTTATGCTATCAATTTGTGTTTATAATGAAGTGTTCTAATACTAGTTTCTTTTAGCAAATGGCACCTACAATAAGGAGATCAAAGAGGGCAAGAACCTCCAACCAAGGAGAAAGTAGTAGAGCCCATGAAGAAGACATAGAAATGCTAGAAGCTGAAAATCAAACCGGAAATCAAGAAGGACAAAATGCTATGCATGATCCCAATTTTCCGGACGTGGAGTTTAATTCAAACAAGCAATGGCAAAAATGGTTTATCATCAAGAGCAAGGGTATGAGAGCTACCAAATTCCTTGATGTTTCTTCTTTAAGACACATGAAGCTTTATGAGCATGTCAAGGTATTATTCCGGGGTCTGGGAATGACTGCTAGTATGAACTTTAGTTATAAGACCTACCCACAATTGACCCTTTAATTCTTGAGCTCATTTGAGTTGCAAAGATCTAGGAATAGAAACTTTATGCCTCAAGTCCGGTTTCGATTATTCAATGATGACTATAGTATGGACTTAGGGACCTTTGCTGACCAATTCGGTCTCACCCACAGGGACACTGTTACTTCACCTCCCG
The DNA here is from genome assembly GCA_022085475.1 of Heliosperma pusillum. Taxonomy (NCBI): domain Eukaryota; kingdom Viridiplantae; phylum Streptophyta; class Magnoliopsida; order Caryophyllales; family Caryophyllaceae; genus Heliosperma; species Heliosperma pusillum. The sequence goes on along the minus strand of JAIUZE010074498.1, from coordinate 8,002 downwards.
AAGGCTTTGATATTAGCCAGGTTTGGAGCGCCATTTCTACTTACCCTCTCTCTCGTTGGGACCATGTCCCACACCAACACATCCATCATCCCGCCATTAGAATCTGGCAAAGATTCATGGGATGGACCTTCTTGGGCCGTGCTGGGTCTCATTTGGTGAGACAGGTAGAGTTAGATATTTTAGGAGGGTTCTTAAATGTGAATGGTGAAGAACCATGGTCGATTAGCATTCCTTACTATTTTGCTGTTCAGTTGACTAAAGCTACTAATCCTAAGAACACTAACATTGTTTATGGAGGTCTTATCACTCACCTTGCTATGTGATTTTGTGGTTTTAACCAAGCCACCACTGACCTCCAGGCATTGACTACACCTCCCACCGAGATGGGAAATGGGTTGGATTATGATTATTTTGTTCAGCTTAACTGGTTTCGTGTCTCTCACCCCCATATGATTTGGAGGATAGCTGGCCGTGATTCAGTCAAGTTGACCGCTGAGGTAAAACAGATTCCACTACTTAGGCAGCGTCCTCAACTTCAGGAGGGTGAGGCTATCTTACCCCGTCCCACTTACTTTCTTCCTGTTGAGGATATTACCCCCAATGACCCCCCCTGTTCAGATTATTAGATCCCACCGCCCTGAGGTAGGATCATCCTCTCAGGCGACCCATGCTACGGGCGACGCGACTGACATGTTTGAAGCCTTGACCTTGTCCATTAATAGAATCCAGTCCGACCAGCAGCTTGCTCTGCATCCAATTTATGATCACTTTGCTAGGCAAGGTGTGATTAGACCTGAGGACCCCCACCCGTCTTTCTATACTTGGCCCGAAGGGGGGTATGGTACTGCTTATGATGCAGGTGTGCAGCAGACCGGACCTGATTACTGTGGTACTGACTATGGCGTCGAGAGTTTTGGAGGGTATAGAGGTGATTTTAGTGGTCACCAAATAGATGAGTACCAGTCCTTAGGAGCAAGCAACCCTACCGGGATCGTTGCTTCCAGTAGTAGTTATTATTCTGCAGATGATACCTACTATACAGATGCTTCTGGATCCGCATCTGAGCCGCCTCCTTCAGAGAGGAGAGGCCGTAGCTGGTGGCCTTTGAGATGAGATGACAACAGGCTCCCCTTGTTTATACTAGCTTGGGGGACACTAGACATTTTGTAAGCTTTTCCTTCTTTCTTTTATTTTTAGCATTTTTAGTTTTCTTTTTAGCCCCTTTTCCCATTAGAATTTCATCTTATTTCTCTGTTCTATGTGCTACCAACCGTTTCTCGGTTTGCTTCTATTATAATTGCATGCACATTGAGGACAATGTGAAGTTTTAGCTTGGGGGAGGATTTGCATTTAGGACTTACTACATTTAGGATTGCATTTAGATTTTTACTTTTCTCATTAGTTTATTTTCTTCTAATTTTCTTAGTTTATTTTTAGTTTTTATAAAAAAAAAAAAAAAAATCGGAAAAATAAAAAAGACAAAAAGAAAAGATCATTTTCATCTTACATTTCTCAATTTATAGTTTTTATAAGCTGATGTTTCATTATGTTATGAGGAATTGTGCATTCATGGGGATGTCTTGTACACAGTAGGTAGAAAGTTGCATTTGGACTTAATTAAGCTTGATCTTGACTTTGGCAAGCTACTCATATTGTAAGGTATAGCCTCCAGTGGTCGGTACATCTGAACCCGATCCCAGTTTAGGAGTGAGTAGTTTCTCCTTATAGTCTGTGTCACATCAAAACGCATAAGTATGGTTTTTATTCCATTTTCTATAAGTATTACTATCATGATCTACATTTTGAAGTCATTTACTCTTGTTCACATTTCGCAAAAACACCCTTCTTTCTAGCTACATTACATTATTGCCTACCCTTGTTGAGCTAGTAACTGACTATATATGTAGGGGTGTTCTTTGCTTTTGCGATATTATGATAATGTCACCATTTAGTGTGAACCTGCTGTCTCGGGATTGCTGATTCCCGTGTTTTTCAGTGAAAGGAAGTTTGAAAAGAAAAATGAAAAAAAAGGAGAGTTTTGAAAAATGAAAAATGAAAGAAAAAAAAGCTCAAAAGAAAAAGAAAAGAAAAAGAAAAGAAAAAGAAGAGAAAAACGCTTCCATGAATGAAAAGGAAAAGAAAGAAAAAATTTCAGGAAGTCGTAACTTGATTTGTCATGTTTAATAAGCCAATATGCTGCTTTTGGCTTTGACTATTGTTTATGGGAATTGGTATGATTTGGATTGAGTATCCACTACACATTTGGTTATTACTAGCTTGACTTAAGCTCCACATGACCAAAATCGTTTGTCCACTTTCTTACCCAAATTTCCCAAGCCTCTTGTTTATTTCTCTTGGCTTCTTACATTACATTTTGATCATGATTAGTCTTAATTAATGATTTTGGATTGTCTACCATACTAGACTGCGAGCACATTCTTATAAGTTGTAGATAGGAGAATGTCACTTCAAATTTGAACCAATATTTCCTATTTCACAAAAAATTGAGTAAAGAGTGTATCGAAAGAGTCCATAGTCAATAAGATCATGCAAAAGCTGAAAAAGTCCAAAGAATATTTTCTATGCTGCGCCGTTATGTAAATCTCAACCATGATTCGCACTTTCCGTTGCCCTTGTTGTTACGGGTTTATGATACATCTACTTGTTAAGAACTTATTTTTGAGATTTGTATGATAGATTGATCATTGTTTGCTACCCTTGTCCTGGTTATGATTGCTATGTTTGCTTGAGGACAAGCAAGGGTTTAGCTTGGGGGATTTTGATAAGCGATATTTTGTACTAATTTATCCCCCGTTTTAGCTCGATTTCTATATGATTTATGCACTTTGTTAAGTGATTAACGAGCTAATATTGCTATTCTAGTTGTTTTGCGTGCTTTGTCTCGTTTTATAGGAAATGAAGCGGTTTTGCTATATTTTCTTACTATTTGGAGCAAAGGTACTAGAATACGAGTTTTCGAGGAACCGATGATAGCAATTTCACAATTTGGCTACGATTCCGCTACATCCTTCCTCGAGTGGACTCATCTTGGACTTTGACTTTGTTTCTCAAAGGAAAACATCAACCCAAGTCAAAGAAAGACTAGCCCAAGCCCAATTACGTGTTACATTGACCAAGACCAAGGCATAGGATTCCGTGCCCAAAGACGAAATTGGAAGAGACGAAAAATCCATCAGGGTTACATACCCGATCGGATTACCACATACCCGATCGGGTATGTCTGCTAATGAACGTCTCTTGGCTCTTCTTCTACCAAGCTTTAATGGAGTGTTTTATGGCTTTGTCTAGGATACGAATTTGGCTGAAATACAGCAGCTATGCAGCCCTATAAATGCCAAGGATCATCACACACAATCACAACAACTTAGAATTACACAACACAATTTAGAATAATACAACACAATAGTTTACATCTTTCTTTCATACAAGTTTTAGGTCATAGTTTATAGTTTATGCAATCTTAAACTGTTTTTATAGTAATTTCCAAGTACTTTTCTAGTGTTTCAATAAGCATTTGTCATTATATTGGGTTGGATATTTGTTCTTTGCTTTCTTTCTTACATAATTTGCACTCCAATCCCGGTAATCTTCTATCCTTTACATATGCAATTTCCGACATCATGAATTATAATCTCATTAGTCTTGTTTTTATATAATTGTTGGTAGGAATTCCATGTAAAAGTAATCTAGTCAAAACCAAAATATTGTTTAATATGTCATATTCTATTTTGCCTAATCATATAATAATCATCATAGAATTCATCACTAGAATCATTATTAATATAATCACCTTAATCATTTTAGTACTTTTATTTCGTAGTTTAATTTTGCTCATCATTTTCCTCTTAATTTATTTAATCACATAAATTGAATATAGTATTGTAAAATTATCATCATATAAATACAATAAATAAAATTGTAATATTGAAATGATTTGCTAGTTAAAATGAATTAAAAGAAGAGTCGATACCAATAGAACCACCTAGTTTGTTTCTTTCTTTGGTCGTGTCAAATTCTATAACTTTGTTTAGTGGCCATAAACAATTGTTTGTATTAGTCAATTTCCGTCTTAGAAACGAGAGTTGGGATGGGAATTAGGACTACCAATAGGGGTTTAGTGACCTAACCAGGCGGAGAGGACGTTAGGACCCATTAAAAAGTCGGTACGAATCCGAGAGGAATATACCGCTACAAGGCTTAGACAATCGTAGTAATTCTAATGTTGGTATCAATAAAGCTTTTAAATCATTTGACATGAATTTCTAATTCTCTATATCAATTTGATTAGATAGTTTATTTTATCGTTTTAGTTAGTTTATTTTACCGTCATTTTATTACCGTTTTTAGATATTTTACTTTATTGTTATTCTCTAGTGTATTAGGTTAGTTAGATAGCTTTTCAATATTGTCATTTTAATTATCGTTCTCAGTTAGATTTAATTATCGTCACCTTTCTTTCCGTCAATTAGATTAGATTTATTATATGTGCAATTTTCATACTCGTCATTTAAATATCGTCATTACATACTTGTCATTTTATTTCATGTTAGTAGTTTAGATAATCACCCCAAATGAATCGAACTTAAATTAAAATCACCCCATAGCAATTCATAGTTAACACGTACTCCCTGAGGATCGATCCCTACTTCCCTAATTACATTCTTTATGTTGTTAGCCTAAGTGTGGGTAATTATTTTTGTATCGGAACTGCGACACAACCCGGTCAATGTCGAGTCTCTATCTTATCAAGTATATGCCGCTAACGGTGATATGCAAGCTCTAGTGAGTATATAGTTGCCTAAGGGTGTCTTCCCCGAGTCTATTTATAATCTTATGCATACAGTTCATATGTCGAGTTCTATCTTATCAAGTGTATGCCACTAACGGTGAGATGTAAGCCCTAGTGAGTGTATAGTTGCCTAAGGGTGTATTTCCCGAGTTAGTCTATAATCTGATGATTACGATTTTGTACTTCACACGCCTATATCTTTATATATTGAAATGCCTATTTATCCTTCTCGTATTTTACATGTATATTTATATATGTATGCTTCTACTTATGTATTTCCGTTTAAGTATGTTATTTGTGATATGGCTGGGAGAACCCGGAGTTACTCCCCACTGACTGTGGCGTTCATGTTTTCATGGATGAACAGGTTGCTTGGATTGTTTTGCTTGTGTTTTAGGGTTCGGGTGTGAGCTAGCGGGCGTTGGCCTCAATGATTCACCCCTAGATGTTTCTTAGCTAGTTTGCTAATAACTTTATGTTTGATCACGTTTTGAGAGACTACGTCTCTTTGTAGTATTTTAGTTTGTATTTATTTGACATTCCTCGTACCTTTATTTTGGCATGTAAAAGGTTTTTAAAATACCGTATTTTCCGCTATATAAATTGCATGCTTGTTATGTTTTATTTCCGCTATCGCGAGGGTTGTCACAATAACCGACTGAATAAATTTTACGTCTTATTTTAATACGATTAAATAAGATTTAATTTAGTGATTAATCGTTAATTCATTAAATTAGTTGAGGTTGTGCATATATTTTGAGGTAAAGGTAATTAGGTAATTATATTTACAAGGAGTTGTAAAATAAATTAACTAGACATTTTGGGACCCATTATATATTGATATAATGGTAAAATATCTATTAAAAGTTAAGTATATATTACTTATTAATTTGAGTCATATAATTGTTATATGATCAAATTAACACTTAATTATACAAGATAATTAAGCTTATGATTAATAAGTATTTGTGAGACAAATATCAAAAATCAAAATGGTCCATTATGGACTCAAGTGGACCGGTTTTGAGTAGATAAAATCATTAGTGATTTTACTCTACCAATTTCACACTCCACCATTTAATAATGATATGTTATGACACATGATCATTATCAATTTCTAACCCACAGTCAAGCTATTTGCATGTGAATAAAATAAGAAGAAAATCACCCTCTTGGTGCTTGATAGGTGTCGTCCATATGCTTCTATAAGAGCATCATGGTTGCTCATTTTTCTTCTTTAATTCATTCACTTGTTTTTTACATCTTCTCTCTACACAACCTCTCACTAAACTCTCTAAAACTAATATTCCTATTATTAGAGTAGTAATAATAAATGAGAGATGGGTAGACTTAAGGACCTAAGGTGGTAGTCTTTGGTGTACTTGATGTTTGTTAGGTTCTAACTTGTTTGTTGATTGTGTTGAGTGATGTTATGTTTGTTTGTATCTACCGTCTTGAGGTGGATCATGTGTTACCTAGAAAAAGTATCCTCTACCGAAGATTGAAGATTGACAAGCCTAATTGAAGTGTATTTCTTCCTCATCGATGATTTCTCTCGTCCTTAATTTATCATGCTCTCTTCCTTCTATCTAAGTTCTTCTTTATCATCTAACTTCTTTTTCCCTTGGAAATTACTCTTGTTACTTTCCTCCTCCATATCAATTTGTACCCTCAAATTCCTTATGTGACCTTTTGTGGACACCATAACCTTTTGTTTGTGGTATATTATACTTGGACGGAAGAATTTTGGACCTTGTGGAATCTTAGTGTTGATAGAATAAATTTGGGATTTGAGGAAAATGGTGTAGATCTAAGTTCACCTCATAGTGCTGAGTGGTTGTATCCTTGAGGAAAGTGTGGTCAGATAAGTTTGATGATTTTAATGCTTAGTGCTTGCCATGACTCATGTGTGAATAGTTCATGGTATTTTATGGTGTAAGGTTGAATGAGTTGGCTAGGACTTCTTAACCCATTAGTGATTTAACCTTTTGAACTTAAGAGTTTAGTAATATTAGAGTGTCTTGAGGATCATACCTAAGTTGGAGCTAGTTGTTCTAAGTGAGAATATTTGGATGATACCTTGAGTTGTGAAATGTCCTTGAGACTAAGTGACTTCTTATTATTTTCTAGTGTGTACTTTTGGGTATATGCTTGGTGGAAAAATACTTGGCTATAATTCTTGGATTTAAAAATATGATCTTATATCATGATATCGGAGACTTGGTTGAGGTAGTAAGTCGTCATGATAGATTAAACTATGTTACTTAAGGATTATGGACATTAGTGGAATCTGTTGAGATCAGCTATGACGGTGATGCCTTAGGATGTTGATGATGACGTTTTGTTTGGTGCTCTACTGTGTGGACCATAGGAGTTGAAAAGAGATTAGTATGAAGAATTCCTTGATTAGTCCTTCGGTTTTGAAACCTTTGAGAGTATGTCAAATTTTGGAGTTAAGAGAGTGTTACTATGCTTGAGTTGCAATTCCGCAATTGGGAATCTGTGTTGTGACACCCTCAAATTTGCGGAAAGAAAAAAAATAATTTAAATACATAACAAAGGGTGTCATAAATAAAAAGGTTCATTACAAAAGAAAATTTATATTATACATAAGAATTATACAAGACGGGAGACATATCTCCCGTATAAATACGGAAATAAAAGAGTGTATCATAATATACAATCTAAGAACCGAATATAGGTCCAAGGTAAATACTTCGCTCGCTAGCTCGTCAATGTACCCAAAGTATGCATCACCACCTGTTCGACCGCATTAAATATAAACACGGAAGCCACAGTCAGTGGGGAGTAACTCCGAGTTCTCCCAGCCACGAAATGTCGAGTTTAATAAAACATGAATAACATAAAAGCAATGTATATGGAAAATACAAAACTTTAACATATATGATATGCTTTTCATGTTATGAAACAGATAACTAACAATTAACCTAGCATGTGAAAGCTATCATGTGAAACCGATAATAACCTATAACTCGAGGTAGGGAAGCTGGTATGCTAGCTCAGAGGTTCCTCTCAGAAACATGGCCATGATACACTCAAACCCTAATCAACACGTAATCATGTGAATCAGTTAACAATCGGTAATCCCAACTCTATCAATCTTAGCCGGCTTGCATCTCACCTTCTAAAACTCATAGAATCATACAAACATGAAAGACCAATACTGCTTTC
>JAIUZE010074497.1:11353-34568 GCA_022085475.1 Heliosperma pusillum | reverse complement strand
ATAAGAATAAATAGGCAATACGAGATATAAAGATAAGATCATATAGAAATCAAATCCGTAACCATCATGTTATTCAAGACTCGGGAAAGACATTCTTAGGCAATCGAATACGCTCACTAGGGCTTGCATCTCACCGTTAGCGGTATAAGATTGATAAGATTGAGACTCGACAGACAAACCAAGTCAAGTCATGCGATGATCACAATAAATCCAACATATTATCATCCATTCACGAACCAAGACATTGACGGTGTCCAATCATGCAATGACCATGAATAATATCATGAAATCAAGCATTCAAGAACGACGACACAAGACGACATCTCTCACGGTAAATGAAACGCACTAGCACCGTGTACATGGCAAGTATGATTAAAAGGCATCCACGAGATCACATTTCCCTGAACTCATACACGATTGCTTACATTTCGCCTATGTAGACTATTTTCCTCCTGGTAGCCCGACGATAATAATACGGTACTAGTCTAAACCTGGCCAGGATCTCGGAATATAACGTTTTCCGATTCGACGTGCGATAAAACGTTTCGCACCCAAGACTCGGTCTTACACATGACGCCGAGTACCCCAAATTCGGTAGATCAATTCACGAAAGAGGCGGAAAAACAACTCAAGCCTCATAACATGCGGTACGCTACATGCAAATAACACCACCTCGCAAGTACACAACATTTGACGGCCGGGTCGATCAACGCATAGCGTTCAACTCACAACAACGTCGTCGTATGCCCACTAACACATGCATTTAAGCAGTAGGATACCTCTCCGTTCCGACATTCCAGCCTTACGAACGGGAAGGTAGCCAAGGGAATAAGAATACAAAGCACAATACCAAAATAGTGCTCAAACCGACTCATTTGTAAAAAATCGACTCAAAGTGGGAACATATCGAAAACCGTCACAAAACATGTGATACATGCGAAAGAGATATCATATATCCAAAACATGAATATTATAAGTCACTACGTAAAATTATACGGTAAACGGATCATGCGAACTATTATAAATTACGAGTTTTATAAGTTAAGGAAAAACAACACAGCCGTGTTCCAGGCCGGGCAACAGACCGGCGGCCGGTAGGCCGGCTCAGCACACAGGGCAAAAATCCAAAAATCACAAAAACAGAGAAATGTAGTCCAGGCCGGTCAGTAGACCGGCGGCCGGTGGGCCGGCACCGAATACAACACCAAAAATCCTAACATCACTACTGATGTGTTCTAGGCCGGTCAAGAGGGAGGCGGCCGGTACCCCGGCTCAGAGCACAACACTAACAAACACAAAAATCACAAGTTTGGAAACTATCAAAATAAGGATCTACTTCAAATGGTCATAACTAGAGTTCTAGATATGGGAATGCAGAAATTCTAAGTCGAGGTGATAGCTTATCCTCTTACGGTTCCAACGAGTGGTCACAAGCCCAAAACAAGCAAGTAACGAAGGAGTTATGATCATTCTACGAAAAAAGGTCGGTGCAGGAAATTCCTAGCCGGGCACTAGACCGGCTGCCGGTCCTTCGGCCAGGAACCCCATTCTACCCGAGAACAACCAACACCATTCCTATCATTTTCAATTCTCCTAATTCACTTCTAATAATTATCCACAATCAATATTCATCCTCAACAATCATCAAATAACAACAATCATAAATCATAACATGATTCCTAACTTACTTATCGTATTCTAAATACGAATCCTAGCATATAAAGCATGTAAAACACGTAAATGATACCGAGTAACCCTTCACCGTTACCTTTACGCGTCTTTAAACGGTTACTAAGCTTTCCTAGTCTCCACCTACATACAATTAGATAATAAAAGATGAATATCATTCACCTTGAGAAAGACGGATAATTTTAAAAGCGAGAAAGACGGTAATTTTATTACCAATACGGATAGAGGAAGGTAAGAGGGAAAGAATAAGACGAACTTACGTGAATTCCGACAAGAAACGAGGGAGCTACGATGAATCAAAGATCGAAAAGCTATGGAGGCAAGGTTTCTTAAGGAAGAAGCAAAACTTGGTTTGTGTTTGATTTTTGTGTTGAATGAATTTTAGGTTAAGGAGGGAGTAGTGTGAGTTATGTAGGAGAAAAGTCAAAAACGGTTTCCAACGTCAAGAAAGTCAAAGACGACTTAAAATTCAAGAAAAGTCAAAGACGACTTAAAATTCAAGAAAAGTCAAACTCGACTCAAAAGTCAAGAAAAGTCAAACTCGACTCAAAAGTCAAGAAAAGTCAAACTCGACTCAAAAGTAAAGAAAAGTCAATCTCGACTCAAAAGTCAAGAAAAGTTAAAGACGACTTAAAAGTCAAGAAAAAGTCAAAGACGACTTAAAAGTCAAGAAAAAGTCAAACTCGCCTTAAGACAGAATTTTCATGGAATCTCGCAGAAATTCCAAATACGAACTCGGAAATTCTAAATTCGACTCGAAACATAAAAAGCTAATTTAAAACTTAAATTCGCTGAAAAGATTTCGTAAAATATTTCTACTAGAAAAATAGGGTACATTTCCGGGTGTTACAGTCGGGATCGACATGTATGAACCTCTCATTCCCTTTATTGTATCTTGATGTATTTTGAAATGAAGTGATTGAAATGAGGAACTTCTTCACAAAGAGACTTGGAGCGAAAGTTGGAGGAGTCCCGGGAGGTGATGGCTCGTCTGTTAAGGGAGTTTGAGGCCAGGGATACTGAGATTACTGCTCTTGAGGCCACTGTAGCTATGCTGGGTGGCAATGAGGCTTAGCTATCCTTCGTTTTGCCGTTGACTTGTATATTTTGACTTGTTTTTGTATATGTTGACTTTGTCTTGGGCGAAAGCCCTCAGCTTTGGATTTTTGGACTTTGTTTTGGGCGAGAGCCCCCAGTTTGATGTACATGCTTCTTTTGAGTGCCTCTGTTGTTCGGTACTTTTTGCTCCTTCAGGTTAGTAAAAACAGGTTTGGTAGACGACGGTTTCAGCTGTCATGCTGCCAAAAATCACAGAGCAATCACATAAAAGAATTTTAAAGGAAATGTATAAGTGTTGAAATGACCAGACATGTGTAAGTGTTTGAAATGACCAGGCATGTGTAAGTGTTTGCAAGAAAGAAAGAGTGAAATGATTCTTTTAAAAAAATGAAAGAAAATGACTAAGTGTGCTCATTTGGCGGTCGTGTCGTCTTCTATATCGAAAAGCGAACCCGACAAAGATTAGGAAATCCTGGATGAAGTTAGTTAAGAAACTGACGAGATTTTCCTTTATTATCGAATTTCAAATGCAAAAGCAGATGTCCTTCTATTTACAATAATGACGGGTTGAATCCTGTGAAGGATTGTCTACGTATTCATCTTGAAAATATGAAATCAAACCCTGTGCGTAGTTCAAAAGGGTTGAATAATTGTTCGAAGCGAGAGCTTGTAATGAAATTAGAATTTGATTACATGAGGATACCGTTCCTCAGACTGCCTTGGCACATATTGCAGAGTCTTGTCGAGAATGGGCCACTAGGTGGGCGCAGAGAAACCTGTGAAATGTCAAAATGTAAGAGCATAGCGACGTTAATTTTGACTGGCCAGGGGCCGGTTTTATTTCGTGATGCATGAGCGGCACGTGGGTTACGCGAGTCGCGTTTTAACTAAGAATTTGAATGAGTTTTTCCCTCTTTACAATAACAAGGTCGACGAATTACGCAAAACTAATAATATAGAAACAAAATACTTTTGTGACCGTATAAGCTTAGTGTACATCCATCGAATTCTTAGATGCTAAACAAGGGTGATAAAAATGGAATGGAGTGGAAGGTTCTAGTGGTGCTAGAAGACACTAGAGATCTGTATATCTCTCTCACTCACCTAAATGAATGAAAGGATCGTCCCAAAGGGCATGGAGACATGGTAACGGCGAATTGATTCGTCTGGAATATGTGAAAAGATTACTATTTGAGGGATTTTGTTTTGCTTGTAATATTTGGCTGGAGAGATATCTCTGATTTTTGACATTTTGAATTTGTTTTGATTGACTGGATTTTTTTGTTTTTTCTCGTGAATTTTAAAAATATTTGAGACTTTTGATGTGAAGTTGTTGGACATTTTTTTTTATTTGAAGTCGTTGTTGGACTGTTTTTTCATTTGAAGTTGTTGTTGGACTGTTTTTTCATTTGAAGTCGTTGTTGGACTGTTTTTTCATTTGATGTCGTTGTTGGACTGTTTGAAGTCGTTGTTGGACTGTTTTTGATTTGAAGTCATTGGACTGTTTTTGATTTGAAGTCGTCGGACTGTTTTTTATTTGAAGTCGTTGGACCGTTTTTGATTTGAAGTCGTCGGACTGTTTTTTATTTGAAGTCGTCGGACTGTTTTTTTATTTGAAGTCGTCGGACTGTTTTTGATTTGAAGTCATGGGACTGGAATTTTGAAATTTTTGTTTTGAATTCATTCTGGCACCCATGTTGATGGGAGACAATATATGAAATTTGTGCTTATTTGATAGTCAGATGAAGAATAGGAATCAGACGAATCGGGTAGAAAGATGAAGTCTCCAAACCTTAAGGTTACCTAGAGACACGGCGATCAAGGAATTTTCACACCACTAGAGATGGAAAAGGTGGTAAATGCACGCCCCTGTTAAGGCTTACTCTAAGAGGTCGAGTGATCTATACTAAAGAGATACAACCTAAAGTATTTTGAGTCTATTCTACTAGTTAAGGGTAAAAAGTAGAACAAGTGACTAATAAAAAGTACATGTTCTCTTTTTCCTTTTTTGTTTTAGCAACTCCATTTAGGTTTTGCTCGGGTTCATGAACACTTGCTTGACGAGTTCCCGACATCTTTGAAAATGAGGTAAGAGATCGAAGACGGATCAAAACACTTGCTTGACTAGTTTTGAAATGTTAGTCCTAGACAACCGTAGTGTGGTTGTAGGAGTGTTGACTCGAAGTGTAAAATGACGCAACTTGTGAAGTGGGTGTGTGCCACTGTGCTATGTGAGTTTTGAAAATGACTAGTTTTGAAATATTTGTCCTAGACAACCGTAGTGTGGTTGTAGGAATGTTGACTCTAATTGGAAAATGACTCGACTTGTGAAGTGGGTGTGTGCCACAGTGCTAAGTGAGTTTTGAAAATGACTAGTTTTGAAATGTTTGTCCTACACAACCGTAGTGTGGTTGTAGGAGTGATGACTCGAATTGGAGAATGAGTCGACCTTTGAAGTGGGTGTGTGCCACTGTGCTTAGTGAGTTTTGAAAATGATAAGATTCAAAATGTTTGTCCTAAACAACCGTAGTGTGGTTGTAGGAGTGATGACTCAAATTGGAGAAATGATTTTTACTAGACACCTGGACAGAGTTTCGACTTATTTTGCACTACTTTAGGCCACCTTTGAAATTATTTTACCGTTTTGAAAAAGATTTATTTTCGAAAAATTCGTCATGGTTTATTTGCAAAGTGGTGATCACGTATGGTTTAAACACATTTATACAGACATTATAACGGTATGATGAGTGCATTTAAAATGGTATTGACTTTAAAGGGTGGGTTGCCATACCAAGCAATCAAACCCAGAGTCTGTGGAGAGGTCTGTGTCAAACATGAGTAAGGTCGGTTTCTAGTCCATTTTCTCGGTATGTCTGACGTCAATCGCTATCCATCCTTAGGCCCAGATAAGAATTTGGACCGTCTAGACAGGCGGATTGGTCGAAACGGGGTGGGCTGAGCCTAGGAAGGCCAAATAAAATGACCTAAGAAGGTCGAGTAATGAAAACAGATAACTGTGTTATACAAACTATTCCCTAACCTTGTTCAAGTTTCACCCTGGGTAACATGTAACCCGCGGAGTCGCCAAACTGTGGTACACGGCGGGACCACGGACCGGAACAAGCGTAGTGATACGCATTTGTGGAGTCGCCACCAAATTTATGGGAAATTGGAACTGTTCGAATACTTTATGTCATGTCAAGACACAAAGTAAGGACATGAATAATAAGAACTCGTTACCCTTATCATTCTATGTCTAGAATGACCCTCGTGGATGTCAATGAACACGAATGTTCAGAGAGATCTGGAGTAAGGGGTGAGGGTACGTATTAGGAAGCTCTTTAATCGAACACCTAATCCCGCCCGCCTCGATAGCGGCCTCTACTAATGATTAGGGAAATCGTTCGTATTTGATATGTTATTGATTATATGCATGCAATGCAATATCAAACGTTTTAATCATAACATGTGATTTAGACTATGTCGGTGAACACGTAATTAACACTCAATTATATCGAAATTGGGAATTTAGAATTGATTGCATATGAGGAAGAGACAATCAAACAATCACAATAATTAAATATGAATAAGAAAATTACAATGAATTACAGGATCTATGTCGGAAATATATCCAAAACAAGGGTTTGAAAGAAAAGAAAATAACTTGACGGATTAGCAGTAATATTAGAGTTAATAGTTGATTAAATGTAATTAAGCTACGTCAAAGCGATAAAGGAAGTTCAGGGATAGAAACCAGCCCAGAACATGCGAAGCAACAGGTGCGTCCTCTGGAAGAGGCGCAACACCTGTTACGTCTGTTCTCGAGCAGGGTTCTGGCCTTGAAGCCAGAATCGCAATCAGTTAATGTTCGTTGGTATTTGCGATTAATTGTCGATCTAAAACTCCAGTGAAAGTGGTTTAATTAATTAAATTATAAGACTAAAATCCACTAATATTGACTTTTAAGGATCTAAGTCAAGGATTAAGACATCTAAATATGAAAAATTATGTTTAAAAGACGACTTGTACACAAAGAAAAGACTAATAAAAGAAGTTTTGTAAAGGTTTTAACATACTTCCGACATGAATCTTACATAAATTGACTGAATAAAATACAAATAAGAAGATGGGATTTACACCCCCAGACTTACATGATTGACGAATACGAGATTAAAAAAGTTGTGTTTTAGCGATAACTCGACTCGAATGTATGCAGAAAGTGCCCTTGTTAAAGGACTAAAAGATTAGTTAAGTTGATTGATTAAGTACTGGTCAAATTGGTTGGTCAAATGGAAAACGTGACGGGTACCTAGAAGGATCTGAGATTTCGTGGTCGATTGATCAAGCACTTAGATGTCGATAACTTAGAGTAAGGTCTAGAATGCAAAAAGAGAGAAGAGAAGGGGCGGAACACCCGAGTACTTTAAAAGTGAGAACGTAGCTCTCCTTTTATAGCCTAAAATGTGAAATAGTTCACGAACAACTCAAACTTTGGAAGGAACAGACTGGGGAAGAGGCGCAGCAGGACTGCAATCCTTCGAAGAGGCGCATCATCAGCTGCGTCATTTCCCCAGAGGTTTCCTCATGCGGAAGGAAGATTCCCACGTTTCTGTTACGGAATTGTGGTTGATCTATACTTCCACTCTAAAAGGATACGAGATAATTTTATTAAAAATATTGAATTTGAAATATATAATAAAATAATCACAATATTCTAGAGCGTCCCGACTCGGAGTTTTAAAACGGTTTATAGAAAATGAAGCGGTTTTCGACCCGGACTCCAAATGAACTCTAATGACTGTCAAAACGACCGTACTGGTGCGTAGATGACGACCAAGGGGTAGACACAAGTGTTTGAGATATCACTTGACGATAAACTTACGCACTGTCATAAATCATTTCGCGTACGAAACATGCGGCCCAATCATCACTGCGTGATTGGCGGAAGGTGTAGAGTTGAGGTATCTACAAAAATATACCTATTTTATTTTTTAGAAGTATACGTTTATTTTATTATGAGTGAAAATTTAATAAAGTAAATATAAATTGTTGATCAGATGAAGGTTATAGTATATTTTAAAAAATTTATAATATGGAATAACAAAATGTAACGGTTAGATTAAATGTAAGTATTTAAATATATAACTGTAAATATTTATTTGTTACATAAATGAAGTAGCATACTCTAACATTTTACAAATTTTTTTATTTTTAAAATTCAAGATAATAATACATAATATTGGAATTATTTAGTACGTCCAAGATCATTAAAAAGTTTACTAAATTTTCTCAATATAATGTTACATCGATACTTTTGACTAATCTTATTACTTTGGAGATCATAGCATTCAAATAACATATCAAGTGTTTGGTAACACTACATGTACTTCGATTTCTAGAGGTTGGATTATGATAATTGAATCTCCCCAACGACATAAATATATTGAGGGTATGAGCTTATATGTGTCAATAATAAGCGTATCGCGTATGTATATTAATTCAAACAAATGTATTGCGTATGTATATCAATTAAAACATCAAATGTAGAGAGTGGCTGAAAAGAAATTTTCCAATATTTGTAATGTTGTTAGTCATATATATATCTATATAAATTGTATTATACATCTTTTACTTTATTATTAGGTCGTTACAAGGGATTAACAAACAAGAGCTATTTTCATTTTAGTTTTATTTTATTCATTTAATACATTTTTCAAATAACATGTTTAATGTAAACTCGTGCAATTTTGCACGGGGCTAAAAGTAGTATAGTGGTAAAGGTCAATACCGCTACATAAAAAACACAGACAATTGGAATCCAACTTATTACTTTAGTGTTCGCAAACTTATTTTCCAATCGTTAAATTAGAATCCCTTCAGTTTTAATTATATTAAATTAATTAGTTGAAGTTTACTTTTATGAAGAATTTGTATTGTAATAGAACTATAGAAGTCATGGCCATGATTGTGTGTATCAATATGAATCGGTCGAGTCAGAAATTCATATGCTTCCCACGTTAAAAGTTTAATTTTATAATAATGACTCTAATTTTTACAAACTACTTTGATTTAAAAAAAGTAAAATATAATATTAAATTTTATGTGATTTGATATAATTTTAAAATTATATTTTCGTATTTTATATACAAACAATAATATACATCCTGCGTCCCATTTAATAATTTACAATTGCTTTATCCTACTATTAAAAATTAAAAGTAACATGACATGAGAAAGATATGTAATGGTCTCCTATTAACTTAAACACCCACAAGAACGGTGTACACTATTGATTAGATATTTAGATGTACTAGTTGTTGTACGGCGCGCTTCGCGCACCATACCCCAAGATAGTTATATTAACGTAGCTTTGTTCCTTGAGCTTGAGCGTAGCGAGGTCATGAACGTCATAGCAAGATTGGCATATATATGTGGAATAAAGTTCAAAGTTTGTCAACCATACATAATGGGTTTGAATAAAATTTCGTTCACTTTAATTCAATCTCACCCACTTTTTTTGGGTAAATGCAAAATTGTATTAGAAAAGTCGAGGCAAATACAAAATCAAGTTAAAGGAAAGAGGGCGAACTCCCACCCAGAATGTTAGTCCTTCCAGAATGTGCAGCGGAATACTAACTTATGACATTAAGAACCAGCGGAATACTAACTTATGACATTAAGAACCAACTGGGACCGTAAAATCTTCGTTCACTTGTCTTTTTCCAAAGTACACGTGTGTTGTGATTACCTCAATTCCTAAGTAGTGGATGAATATCGACTTTTGCCAATAAGAACCAACTGGGACCGTTGGACGGAAAATAAGATTTAAACAAACACCTTCGACAGCTTTCCCATTTATGGAAGGAGTGATTACATGACTCTTTCGACAAGTAAAATGGGTAATTACAGTTACAAATTCAAGTCATTTTGTCCCGGATAACTCGATGGATAACTCGATGTATTCAAACACAAATTAATGTTGTTCATGGAGATCTGTGTAATGCCTATTCATACAAGTACAAGATCTTTCCTCGGCTAGCGATCACATGCTTTCAATATTTCATTAAGACCCGTTTGACTCCTTATTCTTTCTAAGACCTTCAATGCTTCTGAAATGTTAGGTCCCTAGCTTGGATTAAGCAGAGCACGTCGTAATGTCAATTCAACTGTCTTCTCTAGATATGTTGCATTATAACAACGATTTAGATCCCTATCCGCTACTCCGCTATTCCGCTACTCCCCTATTCCGCTAGCATGCCAAACTTCTTTTCTTCATGAGCTTCTCAACCTGCAAACGAGCAAGGAAATTACTCTAAATGGAGCATTCTATCAATTAGCAAACACATAAAATCAAGCGATGTAGAATGGATACAAATAAGCGTGGAAAACATGACATTCAGATTGAGCCAGTATGAGTATACCAATGCAGTTTGAGTCGAGTTCGGTCATTTTGGTTCGTCTTGCATGATTCATGTTGAGTTAATAGGTCTTACTCGAATTGTTTCAGGTGATAGTCATGCTTCTTGTTATCTTCTTATTCTTATTTAGTGTCCAGCTAAACTTTAGCTGTAATTTTATGTCATTTGAGCTGATTCAAATAACATTGCATATTATAGTTTTTAATAGAATAGTTTCAAGTCGTGTCATTTCAAACCAACTTAATATCAAGTCCAAAAAAGGAAGCTTCAGTTTTTCCTCCAAAACAAAAAGAAGGAAAGGTTCAGTTCTAGTCAATTTGAGAATCAAAGGATAGATAAATTTTCCTACCAACACCTCCCTCCAACCTCCAACCTCTCCAACCTCCAACCTCCAACCTCCAACCTCCAACCTCCAACCTCCAACCTTCTCCTCTTCCAACGTCAAACCTCCAACCTAAACTGCCACCACCACCTCCTCATTCGCATACCTCAAGATGCTATAACACGGAGTATTACTTTAACTCATCTAACATGCAAAGGTTCCCTAGTTAGATAAGAGGTTAAAAATAAAGGAAATATAATTGATTTTGCATTATTTTGAAATCATTAGTACTCAAGGAAGGAAGTTAATGCATTGGAATGAGATACACGTTCATCTCACAAGTTCTTTGATGGGAAAGCAAATGATGATATTAACATTCAAACAAACCAAATTCTTAAAACATAATATTTCATAGTTAGCACTGGAGGCACCGGTGAAGAGAATTGAGGGTTGGGGAATGGATAACATTGTTAGGGGAAGGGGAAGACCAAACCAAACATGGATTAGGGTGATTGAGATTAATGAGTATTTTGGGATCAGAGCACCCGAGAGTATGTCGAAGGAGAGAGTATTGTGTAGAGAAAGAATCCATGTTTGAAGATTAGTTTGAATTTTAGATATCTTCTTATCTTTTACGGAGTATCATTTTGACTTAAATATTTACTTTTATACTTCCAAATTATACGATTAATTGCTTTAATTAAAAACTCTTATTGTTTTGGTTACTTAATCAACAATATGTCACCCATACATTATTCACTCAAGGTCATCAGTATAATGACATAAGCATAACACATGCTCATCCTCACCAAGTCCCCTTACAAATAAAATTAAAACTCTCAAGCTTCAAAATTACCTTTCCATTAGTAAAGTTTTATCAAAATTGACTGTCGCAACTTTTCAGCTAGAGTAAGCTAAGCTTAAATAAAACTCAAAGTGTAGTTTGTGATGTCTTTGTGAAGTAAAACAAAAAAAACACATTTATACCTCCAGTATGGCAGTACTGCAATAATGAAGGTTGTATCTCTCCTTTTCTCCTCTTCCTTTTCCTTCAAAACATAAGTCTTAAAAATAATTCATCAATTCAGGGTAAATAGACATAGACATAGGACACCCTAATTTGAAAACAAAGCTAATTTCAAGTAACAAACTAAAATTTCAAAATATAGGTCATTTCCAGCCAAAGGGAACACTAAACCCACACACAAAATTTCAAAACAAAGGTAAATAGACATACGGAATCCTAAATTTAGTACTTTAAGCCTAATTTAAGCAAACAGACTATTCGTTCATAATCCACAACCAACAAAAAAATAACGATAACATACGGGCTATGAAGCGAAAAGTAAAGAGTCCACAACAAAAGACAATGGTGGTAACTTACATCATTCCCCGCTGATCTATTTCTCGCCTTACGTTTCCTATTGAAACTCAGCTACAAAAGCATTAGTTCTTCTCATCTGAGCATCAAGGAGTGAAGTCCCTGAACATTCAAGTTTTATATGTCGACCTCTAAAGCAACAAACCTGCACAAACTCAAATTAGCAGCTATGTTTGAACTTAAAACGTCTAGAAAAAAAAGATCTTCAATGAATTAAAAAGTATCATAGTTCTTTAAAGTATTATTTATAAATATTTTCCAAATTGTTTTTATACTTCTCATGTAATCTTCTTGCAAAATAAACATAATTATAGTTTCTTAGCTTAATTCTCATTCTAAAAGTAAATTACCTGATCACTCTCATCCTAAAATGTAATGAGCTCCACATGACTGTGCAAGCTTCAGCTAATGCTCCTGCAATGGCTACCTTGTGTTTCTGACCATCACTGAGTCTGAACTGCTTTCTATTCATCAACCTTTTGACTCATTTGATGCAAATCTTTGATCACATGTACTTTAGAAACGTAGCAGTGAGCAATCAGACATTCCCACAACATACAAAGCTTTTGTAACTCTAGCATCTGGACCACTGCAGTGAGCAATCAGCACTATATTCCGTTTGGCCGCCAAAATCCAGGTACCATTCTCCCAAAAATTCTGAACATCCACCTCATATATTAATAAACAAGATTCTCGGAAATTCACCAAGACAACCTATCATAACCAAACAAATCAACAAAAGGATTCAAAATAAGACCGATTACAGAAAAGAAAATTAAGGGGGATTAGTCTACTCTCAGTCTTCCCCTCTGCATCAGTTCAGGCTGTTTGCTAACGTTATCGTTAAACGTCTTATCATCCTGAGGAATTGCCTATCTCAATCTACCAAAATCACTCTTCAAGAAAGAACATTTAGCCAAAATTACTCAAAAAGCAAACGGAATACTCATAATTTAACTCTAATTATTAACATAATCTATCAAATGTCTCTTCCCTCCCCCTTCTCATTCGCTTTTGTTTACATGCTTCCAGTGCATGTACGGAAAATAACCCAAGTATGCCTAATTTTCATAACCCTAGAAACCGATAAACACATTACTCCTGTTGTAGGAATATTAACCATAAGTCACATGATGCATTCGGGTCTATTTAGAAGGATCATGTTAAGGTAAGGGGGGCATAGAAATGTTTCAAGTTAATATAAAATTAGATGAACTCAACAAGACCTATTTGACCATTTTGGCCCTCTCTCTCTCTCCTCGTCTCCTTCACTTTTATTCACTTGTTCATCGTTTTCTCTCGCTCCCTTTCTTTTTCTCCTAATAAGTCCACGTATTCATACACACACCCCCCCACCCTCTCTCTCTCCCTCCTTTGTTGTTCTTCACAATAATTAACCACGAGAGCATCCTTCAGACCCTCCTCGGTAAATATGTTCTTGTTGCGGTAATATCTAGCTCAGTAACTTTTCAGAATCTTAATTTAAACATCTGAAAGTTTAAAGAGATAACTAACGAAAATGTGTCTTGTGGATAAATTAACATTACCTAATGAGTGGGTTCTTTGAACCCTCCTTCCATGTTTCTCAATTGAGCTAAATGTTTTTGTCAATGTCAAAGATCCTGGGTCAAGAAAGTCCTCACTGTAAAGCAGGTGGTTGACTTGGATGGGGTGGAGGATAAGCCAATGGTGAACATGCAAGGTTTCCAATACTACCAGGTGGAACGGAACGTGGAGACATGTCCTGTAAAAAGAATAAAGCCAAAGTTTTATCATTATTGAGTATTGCGTACGCAACCTTTCATTAGGCAATGTGGCGGTTGACCCAGTGAATATTACTAAAATATTTACAATCAACTGATAAAGATTAATCACTACCCGTTTAGTCAAAAGGAGTATAACCTAATCCAAAACAACTTACATTGAGACCTATGCGCACAGAGGATAAAAGAACATGAAAATTCAGATGTGAACTGACATAACATTTCTTGATCAGTTCTACACTGGACTGTCGGATTGCATGTACTGATCATGTGTAACTCATTTTTTTTAAAAAGAAGCCCCGATTGAAATTGAGTCAATCATTTCAGGATAGAGGCATTATTAAGTTACATCAGTTCTATGAACACCATTCAAGACCTCTCCTTTCCCGGAAAGGACAACACCTAAATTTACAAGAAATTATGTTCTATGGAGTAACAAACTGTAAATAAACAGTCTAACAATAAAGTCATTTAAAGGTGTTACTCGATCTGCTTCAAAACTATGGGCATCCAAACAAATTTGATTCCTCTAGGAGTAAGCAGTTTGCAGTCGTCTAATACAATTCTCAATACTATTTTTTTTGTTACCCATCCTAAATCTAATATAATATAAGCTAGGAAAAAGCTAATGTCAGTGTTCACTTAGTCGTACACATAACATAACTCAGTGTTTCAAGGTTCAAAATTCCCTTCCATTTCCCGACTTGATTATTACCTCAAAGATTATATGCCATTACATCCCGTAGATCTAGGTTGACTCCAGACTAAGTTTTTGATTGTTTTTTTTTTTTGCTCACCTCGAAGTACTGAGTCACATTTACCATGATACGTCATCACATGTAAGTGGGAAGACAAGTGGGAAGCTAAATGGATCCCCACTTGTCCTTCTACTTGCCTTTTTGTGAGAGGGAATTCGACCTGTCATCATTGAAGAAGAATATGCACCGTCTTCAATGAGAATTTGTGATCCTATAATAGACAATAAAGCAATACGAGTACAATTTTATTATGAGGTGGGAATGTACGAAGAACAAGCAAGCTAGCACACTATAATTTCTTATAAATTCTAAATAAGCAGATTGCATGAACACCACCTTCATATATAAAGAAGATGATTTTGATACTAAAATTCATAAACTTTCATATCCATCCAAAATCCCAACAAAACGAATTTCAATTTGGGGATGTCACAGTAATCAACATCGCTTAAAAGTAATACCTATCCCTAAAAACTGCAAAATCAATTTCACCAGATCATAATCACTCCATTAAACAATTAATTAGATAAACGTACATTCATGTCAAAGAAGAAGAATGAATCCACAAGTATAATAAAATGAAAACCCAAAAAATAATAAAAACCCGACTTACCATAATAATCCATTTCGTTGATATAGAATTGAAGCTAACAAAGAAAGAACAAAGAAAGCGGATGAGAATATGGAGGTGAAAGTTTGTGGGGACGATGATGGTGAGTTGGTGATAATAATTTGGTGGGTCTTGAGAGGTAAATGAAAATAATTGAGGTGAGAGGCTGAAAAATTGGGAAAAGAAGAAAAAAGAAGCTACGGTCTGAATTGAAGATAGAAGGAAGCTAGGTATAAGAGTGAAAAACGCAGGAAACTCCGTCAGTTAACGCCAAAACGCAGCGCTTAAAGGCTACATATTCATTATGAATAGTAACTCCACTTACTCACTTTTTAGTAAGGGGTGTAGATTTGAATAGGAATTGATAAAATCACACGTTAAACCTAAGACTAACATAGTCGATAAGATGGAAAAAAAGGGATGGAAATCATTTGACTCTTAGGCTAAAATGTAGAATAAATAAAGTCAGATCTTAAACTATGTAGAAAATCAAGAAGCTTGACTGAAGAATATTTACGGAAATTGAGGTTCTAAGGAAAGAGATAAATAAATGAGGGTAAGAAAATCAAGAAAAATAATTCAGACTTTTTTTTCCAATAAACGAGGGTAATAAAATCAAGATAGATAAGCTTAAGACGGATAGTACCCGTCTTAAGCTTAAGGCGGGTTAAATACTACTCCCTTTGTTTTTGGGACGTGCTTTTTTACATACGGATTTTACTCTTTCACATACGAGTTTTACAATATTACCCTTGTCATATTTTCATTCAACCACCCAATTAATTTTTTTTTCTCTCTTCCCTCATCTCTCATCATCACTTCCCTTCACCACTTTCGACCCCATTACTGCCGGCAGACCTCGCCGCCGGCCGACCAGTTTGCCGGCCGACCTACTGCTTGCTGACTTCGGCCTCCCTCCCCTTCCCCCGGCCTCCCTCCTCCTCCTCTCCATCCCTCGCGCCTGCACTGTCCCTCCCCATCTCTTCTCGCCTGTTCACCAACGCTGCCGACCAGCCTACTGCACCAACATCACCGGCCGACCACCCTACTGCACCAACATCACCGGCAGAACTTAGCCTCCCTCCCCCTCCCTAGCCTGCACACTCCCCGTCCCTCACTCCTCATCTTTACGTCACTCACCGGCCTGCATATCTCCGCCCCCACCACCACCATATTTTTTTTTTTATTATGAGATGCGCGCGGCTTTCATTAAAATAAAATGAAAAGTTTACATGAAGTTTGTAACACCCGTAAATGTACCCTATATTTATAGTGAAAATATTTTACGGATACTTTTCAATGAAATTTAGTTTTAATCGTAAATTTAATTTTCCGAGTCGAATTTAGAATTTCCGAGTTCGTATTTGGAAATTCCGCGAGATTCTATGTGAATCCCGTCTTAAGGCGACTTTGACTTTTTCTTGACTTTTCCTTATACATCTCATACTACCTCTTTAACCTATTTCATTCTCACAACTCAAAATTTCTTCTTCCTTAAGAAATCCCAAAACCCTTGCCTCCATTTTGATCCAATCTTTGAATCGTCTTATCTCATTCGTTTCTCGCTCAAATTCTCGTAAGTTCGCCTTATTCTTCCCCTGTTAGCTTCCTCTATCCGTATTGATAATAAAATTACCGTCTTTCTCACTTTTCAAACTTTCCGTCTTTCTCAAGGTGAAGTAAATTCATCTTTTATTAACTATTTTGTAGGTGGTGACCTTCAAGATCCCGACAAAGACTATTTCCTAATAGAAGAGGACCTTGACGCGGAGTAAAGACACAATAAGGTAACGGTGAAGGGTTACTCGATATCATTTACGTGTTTTACATGCTTTTTATGTTAGAATTCGTATTTAGAATACGATTAGTAAGCTTATGATTTATGTTATTGATGATGATTATTGATAGTTGATGATTGTTGATGATGAATATTGATTGTTGATTATTATTAGAAGTAGATTATGAGAATTGAAAAGGATTGAATGCTTGATGAAGGTTCTCGAGTAGACTGGGGTTCCCAGCCGGGTGACCGGCCGCTGGTCTGCCCACCGGCTGGGAACACATCAGTAGGAAACTTTGGATTTTTGAGTAGTGATGGTCCTGGCCGGGTGCCCGGCCGCCGGCCCCCTGACCGGCCTGGAACACACTGCACTTCCTTTATGATTTTTGGATTTTGCTTGATACGCGAGCCGGGGTACCGGCCGGCAACACGGCTGTGTTTTATTCTTACAATTTCTAAAACTCGTAATTTAAAATAGTTCGCATGATTCGTTTATCGTATAATTTTACGTAGTGACTTATAATATTAATGTTTTGATTATATGGTATTCCATTCGCTTGTATCACATGTTTTGTGACGGTTTTTGGTATGTCCCACTTTGAGTCGGTTTTTACAAATGATACGGTTTGAGCACTATTTTGTTATGTTCTTTGTACTCTCATTCTCTTGGCTACCTCCACGTTCGTAAGGCTGGAATGTCGGAACGGGGAGGTATCCTACTGCTTAATTGCATGTGTTAGTGGGCATACGACGACGTTGTTGGGAGGCGAACGCATTGCGTTGATCGACCCGGCCGTCAAATGTTGTGTACTTGCGAGGTGGTGTTATTTGCATGTAGCGTACCGCTTGTTATTAGGCTTGTGCTCTTTTCCGCCTCTTTCGTGAATTGATCTACCGAATTTGGGGTACTCGGCGTCTATGATTGACCGAGTCTTGGATGCGAAATATTATCGCATGTCGAATCGGAAAATGGTTTATTCCGAGAATCTGGCCAGGTTTAGACTAGGACCGTAATATTATCGTCGTGCTACCAGGAGGAAATTAGTCTACATATACGAAATGTAGCATCGTGTATGCGTTCAGGGAAATTTTATATCCCGTGGATGCCTATTAATCATACTTGCCATGTACACGGTGCTAGTGCGTTTCATTTACCGTGGGAGATGTCGTCTTTGTGTCGTTGTAATTGGATGCATGATTACATGATTGTTTATTCATGGTCATTGCATGACTTGGCATGGTTTGTTTTTCGAGTCTCAATCTTATCAAACTTATACCGCTAACGGTGAGATGTAAGCCCTAGTGAGCGTATTCGGTTGCCTAAGAGTGTCTTCCCCGAGTCTTTGTATAACATGATGGATTCAGACTTGTAACTCTTATATATGCTCTTATCATTATATATTGAATTGCCTATCTATTCTTATCGTATTTCACATGTATATCCATATATGCATGCTTCTACTTTTGTATTTCCTTTTATGTACGTTTAATGTGATATGGCTGGGAGAACCCGGAGTTACTCCCCACTGATTGTGGCGTTCATGTTTTTCATGGATGAACAGGTTGCTTGCATGGATGGTATTTTACTTGATATTTTGGGTTCGGGTGTGAGCTAGCGGGCGTTGTCCCTGGAAGTTTCACCTCTAGACGATTTTAGCTAGTTTGCTAAACACTTTAACATTTATAATATTTTGAGAGACTACGTCTCTTGGTTGTATTTCATACTTTAGTTTGTAATATTTGACACTCCTCGTATACTTCCTCTTGCATGTATAAAAGTTTTTAAAAGCTTCATATTTCCGCTATATAATTCACATGCTTGTATGTTTTATATTTCCACATTCGCGAGGGTTGTCACTGTTGGTATCAGAACTTTATCGCTCCCGACGCACACACGTGAACCCTAACTTAAACTACTTGACCTTAAAATAATAAATGAGAGTTGGGTAGAAGTTAAGGATTTTACTTGGTAGTCTATTTGTTTATGCTAATTGATAGGAGTAACTTAATTTGCTTTTGTTTCTTATGAAGATGGTTAGACCACTTCTAGTTGAGAACGTTATGTTAAAAGCTCTCACCTCAAGTGCTGAAAAATCAGCAAGATGCAGCTTTAGCTCAAGCCAACAACCAAGTTCCCCCTAGAAGGGAAGATAACCATCAAGGTGGCTACGCATGGGTAGTTGGACAAATAGCAAGGAATAAAATCGTACCTTATGGTGGAGAACCGGACCCTACGGAGCTATCCGATTGGTTCCGTGAGATGGAGAAGCAGTTCGATCTATACCAAGTCCGGGAAGAGGACAAGGTGGGGATCGCAAAGCACTTCCTTGTTAGGGAAGCTGATAACTGGTGGGCTATCACAAGTGCCACCGTTGTTCTTGAAGAAGACTTCAATTGGGCTTGCTTCAAAGCTCTTGCGGAGGGTAGATTCTATCCTAAAGAGCTTAAGCAACAAAGGCTTAAAGAGTTCATTGACTTTAAACAAGGCAACTTGTCAGCTCAGGACTTCACTACGGAGTTCAATAAGCTTGCTCATTTTGCTCCAAGACTTAACCGAGATGATGAGGACCGAGCAATCTATTACCGAAACAAGTTGAGTGCCATTCTGCAAAGTAAAGTGAGGAGGAATACTACCTCCTTTGGAGATCTTTATGATGATGCCTTGTGGGCCAAGAATTCTATGAAGGCTATTAGAGATGAAGTTGTGATGAATAATCCCTCTCCTTATTTCTCTCCAAGACCGAATGTTTATGGGAAGAGACCGTTTATTCCGTCTCCTTCTAATTCTTATGCTAACAAGAGGAGATTCAATCCTCCTTCAAATGCAAATACAAGAAATCCTGCTCCTTTTATTCCTAGAGCTACTTCAAATGTGGCCCATAGGCCTTATACTCCTCAAGCTCAATCTCAAGGTCGTCAATGTAACCGTTGTAGACAATCATTCCATCCCGGTGTGACTTGTTCCAACCGACCTTATGTGTGCTTGTTTTGCCAAAAGGGTGGTCACCGATATGATGATTGCCCCGATCGAAAGTTGCCCCCTCCTCCTGCTAAACCTAAGGGTTCCATCTTTGTCATGAGCCGTGCCGAAGCCAATGCTCATCCCGAGATCATTACGGGTATGTTCTCAATCTTAGAGCAACCATGTCTTATTCTATTCGATACCGGTGCTTCTATGTCTTTTGTGTCATCGACCTATGCTAATAAATTATCTATCGAGCCTACATCTAGTGAGGATACTCCCATATCCTTACCATCCGGAGATATTATCTCTTGTTCTACTCTATATCCTAATGTCCCAATATCTATTGCGAGTTCTATCTTTCCCGCTAATCTCCTTAAGTTCCCTCTAGGAGAGTTCGATATAATATTAGGTATTGATTGGTTAGCATTGTATCATGCTAGGTTCGAGTGTCGTGATCAAAAGATTTATTTAAAGAGTCCTTTAGGAGTTAGAATAACCTATAAGGGATCTCATCCCCGAAAAGGTGTGTCTTTGATTTCCGCTATGAAATTGGTAAGCATGGTTAGAAAAGGTCACCAAGCATACTTGTGTGTTGTGACTTCTTCATCTACCTCTTTGCCAAGTATTGAAGATGTGCCTATTGTTCGAGAATTCGTTGTTGTATTCCCCGAAGATTTGCCCGGGATTTCTTCCGAGCGTGATGTTGAGTTCTCTATTGATCTTGTACCTGGTTCTGGTCCCATAGCCAAAGCTCCTTACCGTATGGCTCCGACCGAATTGAAAGAATTAAGGAAGCAGCTTGATGATATGATAGAGAAGGGTTTATTCGACCAAGTGCCTCGCCTTGGGGTGCTCCCGTTCTTTTTGTAAAGAAGAAAGATGGTTCTATGAGGCTTTGTATTGATTATCGTGAGTTGAATCGGATTACAATCAAGAATAGGTATCCTTTACCAAGAATTGAAGATTTGTTTGATCAACTAAAGGGTGCTTCTACTTTTTCCAAGATTGATTTGAGATCCGGTTATCACCAAATTCCCGTGCGAGATGTTGATATTCCGAAGACCGCTTTTAGTACAAGGTATGGTCATCATGAGTTCAAGGTAATGCCATTTGGATTGACGAATTCTCCCGCTATCTTTATGGATCAAATGAACCGCACATTTAGTGAGTATCTTGACAAGTGTGTGGTGGTGTTCATTGATGATATTCTTATTTTCTCAAAGTCCGAAGAAGAGCATGCTATTCATTTGAGAAATATTTTGGGTGTTCTTCGTCGTCAGAAGTGGTATGCTAAGTTCTCCAAGTGCGAATTTTGGTTACCTAAGGTGTCCTTTCTTGGGCATGTGATTTCTAAAGAGGGTGTAATGGTGGATCCTTCTAAGATTGAAGTTGTGGTGGATTGGAAGAGTCCGACCGATATTAGAGAGATTCGAAGTTTTCTTGGTTTAGCTGGTTATTACCGTAGATTTGTCAAGGATTTCTCCAAGCTTGCTAGACCGATGACTCAATTATTGAAGAAGGAAACCAAGTTCCTATGGAATGAAGCTTGTGAAGCAGCGTTTCAAGAGTTAAAGAAAAGGTTAACTACCGCTCCGGTGTTGACTTTTCCCGAAGATGGTGTAGACTTTGATGTCTATTGTGATGCTTCTAAAATGGGATTGGGTTGTGTTCTTATGCAAATTAGGAAAGTGGTGGCTTATGCTTCAAGACAATTGAGAGTTCATGAAGTGAACTATCCTACTCATGATTTAGAATTGGCCGCTGTTGTTCATGCTTTGAAAGTGTGGAGACATTATCTTATTGGAGTTCATTGTCGTATATTCACCGATCACAAAAGTTTGAAGTACATATTTACTCAAAAAGAGTTGAATATGAGACAAAGAAGATGGTTGGAATTGGTGAACGATTATGATTTTGAGCTATTGTACCATGAAGGGAAGGCTAATGTTGTTGCCGATGCTCTTAGTAGGAAAGCTTCTCATGCTTTGAATGATATAAATGTTTTACCCGTTGACCTTTGTGCCGAGTTTCGAAAGTTGAGTTTGGAATTCGTGGAGCGTGGGTTTGTTCATGTTGGTGCTATGACTGCCGAACCTGTTTTTCTCTGTGAGATCCAGGAAAGCCAAGTTGATGATCTTACCTACAAGTCTATTCAAGCCAAACTTCTTGAATGTAAAGCTAAAGATTTCAAGTTTGATGATGAAGGTGTTCTTCGTTTCCATGGCCACTTATTTGTTCCTAATGCTCTTGATTTGAGGAAGCGAGTTCTTGATGAAGCTCACCTTTCCCCTTATTCTATTCACCCCGGAGGTGATAAGATGTACAAGGATTTGAAGCTACAGTTTTGGTGGCCGAACTTGAAGGGTGATGTTGTATCTTATGTTCGAAGATGTCTTACTTGCCAACAAGTGAAGATTGAACACAAGAGGCCCGGTGGATTGCTACAACCGTTGGATATTATGCTATTGAAGTGGGAATCTATTTCTATGGATTTAGTTATGGCTTTGCCGAGGACCGTTGGAGGTAAAGATGTCGTTTGGGTTGTTGTTGATCGTTTGACCAAGTGTGCTAGATTTATTCCGATCAAAGAAACTTGGAGTTTGGATCGACTAGCGAAGGCATATGTTGATGAAATTGTTAGATACCATGGCGTTCCTAAGGAGATCATATCCGACCGAGATCCCAGATTCTGTTCGAGATTTTGGAAAGCTTTGCAAGAAGCCATGGGTAGTAAGTTGTTGATGAGTACCGCTTTTCATGCCACTACGGATGGTCAGTCCGAGAGGACTATTCAGACTTTAGAAGACTTGCTTAGAGCTTGTGCTCTTGACTTCCAGTCTAGTTGGGAAAAGAGTCTACCGTTGGTGGAGTTTTCTTACAACAACAGTTATCATGCATCGATCAAGATGGCTCCTTATGAAGCTCTTTATGGAAGGAAATGTCGGAGTCCTATATGTTGGAATCAATTGAGTGACAATCGTGATTTAGGCCCCGATGTTCTTGTTGAAACCATTGATAATGTGAAGGTCCTTCGTGATAGAATGAAAGCCGCTCAAGACCGTCAAAAGTCTTATGCCGATATCCGAAGAAGACCGCTAGAATTTGAGGTTGGAGATAAAGTGTTCTTGAAAGTATCTCCAATGAAGGGTGTTAAACGGTTTGGTGTAAAAAGGATTGGTGTCGTTGCTTATAAGTTGGATTTACCCCCGAATTTGGCTAAGGTTCATAATGTATTCCATGTTTCTCAATTGAGAAAGTATGTTAGTGATCCAAGCCATGTCTTTCAAGTTGAAATTCCCGAGCTTGAACCGAATCTATCCTTTGAAGAGAAGCCGATTCGTATCCTAGACCGCAAGGATAAGAAGGTGAGAAGTAAGGTGGTTCCTTTAGTGAAAATCTTGTGGAGATGTGCTAATGTCGAAGAAGAGACTTGGGAAACGGAAGCTTCTATGCGTAGTAAATATCCGAGT
>JAIUZE010074497.1:0-11333 GCA_022085475.1 Heliosperma pusillum | reverse complement strand
TTCTTGAAAGTATCTCCAATGAAGGGTGTTAAACGGTTTGGTGTTAAGGGTAAATTGAGCCCGAAATACATTGGACCCTTTGATATTGTAAAAAGGATTGGTGTCGTTGCTTATAAGTTGGATTTGCCCCCGAATTTGGCTAAGGTTCATAATGTATTCCATGTTTCTCAATTGAGAAAGTATGTTAGTGATCCAAGCCATGTCTTTCAAGTTGAAATGCCCGAGCTTGAACCGAATTTGTCCTTTGAAGAGAAACCGATCCGCATCCTAGATCGCAAGGATACGAAGTTGAGAAGTAAGGTGGTTCCTTTAGTGAAAATCTTGTGGGGATGTGCTAATGTCGAAGAAGAGACTTGGGAAACGGAAGCTTCTATGCGTAGTAAATATCCGAGTCTATTCGAGTAAGGTATTTTTCTTTCCCTCAAGTTTCGAGGGCGAAACTTTTTAAAAGGTGGGGTGATTGTAACACCCGTAAATGTACCCTATTTTTATAGTGAAAATATTTTACGGATACTTTTCAATGTATCCGAGTTCGTATTTGGAAATTCCGCGAGATTCCATGTGAATCCCGTCTTAAGGCGACTTTGACTTTTTCTTCACTTTTCCTTATACATCTCATACTAACTCTTTAACCTATTTCATTCTCACAACTCAAAATTTCTTCTTCCTTAAGAAATCCCAAAACCCTTGCCTCCATTTTGATCCAATCTTTGAATCGTCTTATCTCATTCGTTTCTCGCTCAAATTCTCGTAAGTTCGCCTTATTCTTCCCCTCTTAGCTTCCTCTATCCGTATTGATAATAAAATTACCGTCTTTCTCGCTTTTCAAACTTTCCGTCTTTCTCAAGGTGAAATAAATTCATCTTTTATTAACTATTTTGTAGGTGGTGACCTTCAAGATCCCGACAAAGACTATTTCCTAATAGAAGAGGACCTTGACGCGGAGTAAAGACGCAATAAGGTAACGGTGAAGGGTTACTTGATATCATTTACGTGTTTTACATGCTTTTTATGTTAGAATTCGTATTTAGAATACGATTAGTAAGCTTATGATTTATGTGATTGATGATGATTATTGATAGTTGATGATTGTTGATGATGAATATTGATTGTTGATAATTATTAGAAGTAGATTATGATAATTGAAAAGGATTGAATGCTTGATCAAGGTTCTCGAGTAGACTGGGGTTCCCAGCCGGGTGACCGGCCGCCGGTCTGCCAACCGGCTGGGAACACATCAGTAGGAAACTTTGGATTTTTGAGTAGTGATGGTCCTGGCCGGGTGCCCGGCCGCCGGCCCCCTACCGGCCTGGAACACACTGCACTTCCTTTATGATTTTTGGAATTTTCTTGATGCGCGAGCCGGGGTACCGGCCGGCAACACGGCTTTGTTTTATTTTTACAATTTCTAAAACTCGTAATTTAAAATAGTTCGCATGATTCGTTTATCGTATAATTTTACGTAGTGCCTGATATTATATTAATGTTTTGATTATATGATATTCCATTCGCTTGTATCACATGTTTTGTGACGGTTTTTGGTATGTCCCACTTTGAGTCGGTTTTTACAAATGATACGGTTTGAGCACTATTTTGTTATGTGCTTTGTACTCTCATTCCCTTGGCTACCTCCACGTTTGTAAGGCTGGAATGTCGGAGCGGGGAGGTATCCTACTGCTTAATTGCATGTGTTAGTGGGCATACGACGACATTGTTGGGAGGCGAACGCATTGCGTTGATCGACGCGGCCGTCAAATGTTGTGTACTTGCGAGGTGGTGTTATTTGCATGTAGCGTACCGCTTGTTATGAGGCTTGTGCTCTTTTGCGCCACTTTCGTGAATTGTTCTACCGAATTTGGGGTACTCGGCGTCTATGATTGACCGAGTCTTGGATGCGAAATGTTATCGCATGTCGAATCGGAAAATGATTTATTCCGAGAATCTGGCCAGGTTTAGACTAGGACCGTATTATTATCGTCGTGCTACCAGGAGGAAATTAGTCTACACATACGAAATGTAGCATCGTGTATGCGTTCAGGGAAATGTTATATCCCGTGGATGCCTATTAATCATACTTGCCATGTACACGGTGCTAGTGCGTTTCATTTACCGTGGGAGATGTCGTCTTTGTGTCGTTGTAATTGGATGCATGATTACATGATTGTTTATTCATGGTCATTGCTTGACTTGGCATGGTTTGTTTTTCGAGTCTCAATCTTATCAAACTTATACCGCTAACGGTGAGATGTAAGCCCTAGTGAGCGTATTCGGTTGCCTAAGAGTGTCTTCCCCGAGTCTTTGTATAACATGATGGATTCGGACTTGTAACTCTTATATATGCTTTTATCATTATATATTGAATTGTCTATCTATTCTTATCGTATTTCACATGTATATCCATATATGCATGCTTCTACTTTTGTATTTCCTTTTATGTACGTTTAATGTGATATGGCTGGGAGAACCCGGAGTTACTCCCCACTGATTGTGACGTTCATGTTTTTCATGGATGAACAAGTTGCTTGCATGGATGGTATTTTGCTCGATATTTTGGGTTCGGGTGTGAGCTAGCGGGCGTTGTCCCTGGAAATTTCACCTCTAGACGATTTTAGGTAGTTTGCTAAACACTTTAACATTTATAATATTTTGAGAGACTACGTCTCTTGGTTGTATTTCATACTTTAGTTTGTAATATTTGACACTCCTCATTATTTCCTCTTGCATGTATAAAAGTTTTTTAAAGCTTCATATTTCTGCTATATAATTCACATGCTTGTATGTTTTATATTTCCACATTAGCGAGGGTTGTCACAAAGTTAGTGGGGAGCCGAGAGACAATCTGGGCCCCCACCCCCTTAGCTATAGCAAAACTAAGTCTAGCAAATATATAAGCGGCCACACGAGCCCCAGCATCCTGAGATACTGAAAATTTCTGGATCTGCTTGAGCAAGTCAACAGCATCTGAGCCCAGCTCTCCAAGCAAAGAGAAAGAGAAGGGTAGGAAACCATAGCCAGCAGCCGCACAAAAATCCCCATACTTAGCACATTTGCGCAGAGCAGCATCAGCGACAACCCATCCCGGCACAAAATCGGACATCCCAGTCTGAGTCAAGGGGGAAGACCCTGTCAAATCAACACAGACATCACGCCCTCTGTCCCAGGAATATAGAAGCAAATCCGCAGGACGAAGAGATCTGTCGTGCCCGTCAACCAAACCGATATCAACCTCCTTACCTGCAGAAATACCAGACCTATAGCAGATGTCAAATAAGATGTCACGAACGAGGTTATGCCGATGCTTAACCCCTACAGCACCAGTACCAGAAACAACGTGGTCCCCATACACATCATCAGCAAAAACCCAAGAGCAAGCAGGACAAGGCCTAGATACTGCGAATAACGGAACACCCAGTCGATACCCCAACACACTACGGTAAGTCCTACCGTTCATAGTCTGACCCAACCCAGAGATAGGGACCGCACGCAACCAATCAGAGGAGTGGGCACCCTGCTGAGACTTCCATAACGCAAGCTGGCCCGGTGTCAAAGAGAAAACAGATTCTGCAGTAGCAGCAATCCTCACAAAATATATATCTGTCAGTTTCTTCATAAGTTTAGGGGCAGCGATTTCATTAGGATCACGTAGAAAGGCAGAACCTGTAGTCTCAGAGAACACCCGCAAGGCATCATCGAAAGTAGGACCAGCATCTACAATACCAGAAGGCCGTAGTAGCTTAGCCTGCAAATCGGCAGACTGCAAACGGGAAGCCAAAAAAGCATAATGCAAAACATCCCCGACAGCATAAACACCGAGCCCACCAAGATGAAAAGGGAAAGTGGCAAGGCGCCACTGCCAATCCCCAAAACCAGGTCTAGAAGCGGTGACAATGCTTTCCAAGCTAGAATGAAGTGCTGCATCAAAACGAAGATGGACAGACCCAAAGTTCCCCGGGGAACATGTACGAAGGGTAAAGTAGAGCTTAGATATACCCGTACAAGCTCGATGGTCTTAGTCACTCTCTTCGCCACAAGCTCACTGCCAAAACTAGAGCAAGTACTGACAGGCCCACCCAAAACAGAAACACCACGCAAAGGCCGAGCAATGGAAGGAGGGAAAGCACCAGGGAGTCGACTCCGGGGATCCTCAGTAGGCCAAAAAACCTCAGTCTTAGCGACATTAAGATGAAGACCAAACTGAGGACCATCTGCCATAATCAAATCCAAAACCTTCGCCACCTCCTAAGTATCCCCAACAATGGTGCCATCATCCAAGTACCAAGCTTGCACACTCAAATCAAAAGAGTCCCGTATCTTGCACACCAAGGGATGCAAAACCAAAGCGAAAAGTAAGGGTCCCAAAGGATCACCCTGCTGGACTCCCTGACAAGACCACAAACAATGTTCCACATAATAAAGACGGGCATGACTAGAGTAACAGAACTCCACCCAGCGGGAAAGAATCGAGCAACGACGACGAACTTCCAGAAGCATGGTTACACGATCAACAAGGTTGAAAGCATTCTGGAAATCAACCAGCAACATAGAAAGCCCCACATCCCCACCACGAGCCTCAACGATCCGATTCAAGGCATGCAAGACAGCCTCTTCTCCACCAGACACCCAAACCCCAAACTGAAGACCATCAAAATAAGAACACAAAGAAGGACCAACCAAACAAGCACCTACCTTAGAAACAAGACGTCTCCAGACGGTACCAACAACAATAGGACGAACACCACCACCAGGTTTAACAAGCGGCGTGAGCGGAGCGCTGGCAATGTACTCACCAAGAGCTAGCGGACATCTGCCCTCAAGAAAAAGATTTACCACCCTAGTAATAGAAGCGATCAGGTCATCAGAGATAGCCACAACAGCGCCACTCAAGCAGTCCATAAGGTGTTGGGCACAAAACCCATCCCTCCCGCAAGAAGTACCACGAGGGAAACTACGAATCATATCCAAAACCACAGCCGAAGAGGCAACAAGAGAATGATGATCCACAAGTAAAAGAGGCAAGGAAGGAGATGGGGCGACCAGGTGCTTCTCTCGCAAAGCCCCAAGAGTGGCATCAGAGTAGGGGGCGACGCCGGAGGAAGAAAGCACCCTAACAGCAGCGGTATAGTGACCATCACAAATCTTCCGCCGACATTGCCGGAGGTTAAGCACACTCAAATCCAGGTCCTCCTCAACATGAAAAGAAGGAGGAGACTCACCCAAACACTCCTGCAAAAGCTGCAAACCCCCTCCAGGCACCCCCCAAGCAAGAATAGCTCTGGTAATACTCTCCTCCTGACGCTGTCGCCTAACAGCAGTCCTACACTCAAGATTACTCCTAGGAACGAAGATCTTAAGCAGACAAAGTGGCAACACAAGCAAACAAACCCAGCAGGAGAGGTCACCAGGAGAGCCAGCCACATCATCCAAGACCCCCTTCAAAACCCGAGCAAACCCAAGACGACACTTAGGAGGAATAGATTTCACGGTGCGAAGGCCCAAAGAAAATAAACAATCAAGCGCAGACACGGACCACTGAACAGGCTCAACCCCATCATCAAACAAAAGAACTGAGTAAGACGGAGCCGGAGGTCTAGGGATACCGTGAATAATAAAGCTAACGATGCCATCACCACAATCTGGGGGCACAACAAAATCACCCCGACCATGCCGACACCTAGAGCGAAAGGTATGGGTTTTAAAACACTCCCCACACAACCAAAGCCCCATCCGCTTCAAAGTAATCTCGGCATTACAGAAAACCGTCAGACTATCAGTGAGAGTTTGACGCGTCAGACCCATAGCACCATCAATACAATGTCGGTCCTAAAAATGCTTTTGCCAGGCGGCCTTAGCAAGGCCCTTACCACGACCATCCGGACACGCATGAATACACGAGAAAGGACAATGGAACCGAACCAAAACAGGCATGATGCAATACGTACAACAACAAGCAAAACACTAATAAGATGCAAGCCACGTGCATGTAAAGCAAAACAGGAAAACAAAACAAAAAAGAACCCTAAACTAACCAGGGATGCCCAACGACAACGACAACTACACCCACTACCAGCATCACCACCACGATATGGCCAAAGACCGACCACCCGCCACAATAGCCACCCCACAACACCAAACAACAAAACAATTAAGAAAAAGGAAAACCCTAAACGATCCAGGGATGCCCGACGACACCGGCAACAACAGCCACAACCGGCATCACCATCACGACAAGGCCAAAGGCCGACCACCCGCCACAGCGGCCGCACCACACCACCACAGCAGCAGCACAACCAAAATCTGCAAATGGCGAAAACCCGCAAATGCGCAAAAACGCAAATGCGCAGTGACACCGAACCCAAAAGCGAACGCACCCCTTCCCTCTATATGTAGGAAGGTGGACGACGACCGGCAACAGAAGACCAAGGACGCAGTAAGCGGCACAACGCCGCACGACGACACCACAAAAAGCAAACAAAGGGAATTGAGAAAGAAAGCCCTAACCGCCGGCAACCCACACACCGTTTGGAGAAACGAAGAGCCAGGTGGGGACGGTGGCCGGTGAGGGAGCAATGGTAGTGAAGGTAGCCTGGTGGGGACGGTGGCCAAGGAAGCCCTAGTGCCCTAAATCGCAAATCGCTCGCCCTCTCCCTCTCTTTTCGTTTGAATTCCGGATTTTATTATTACAATTATTAGATTGTATTCAATTTGATTTTAGGTTAAATGTTTATGTAAGTATCAATTTGATTAAGCTTAGGAAAAAAAATGAATTTGATTAAGTTTAGGAAACGGAAGAGAGATTGTTTTAAGAAAAGGCTAACATATGGAAATGTTATGAAAAAATGTATGTGAAAGAATAAAATTCGTATGTGAAAAAGTAATTCCGTTGTTCTTTTATATATGACTTTCTCATATTTCGAGACACTAACTTCTTTCTTCAATATCTCTCAATATATAAAATTAAATATTATTATATGTATACTCATATGAAAGAGGCTTTCGTAAGGAATTTTATGGTATCATTTTTATAATTTTTGAACAAATATATTTTTCAAAATGTTAAAGTCAAAGGCTTAGCTCGAAAAAGCAAAACGTCATATATACAAAAACGGAGGGATCGGAGTATTACATAGTGGTAATAAAGATAAATCTTTTTGGTATTCTTAGGCAACAAGTGGGGTGATTTGGTATGTATTTGACCCACCGTAAACTTAAGACGAATAATATCTATCTTGAGAATTTTCGTTGTCTACTTCAAGGGGTTTTCTGTATATTTTCAATGCTCTAATAAAAATCTTGAATAGTGTAAGACAATAGAAGCCTATGTTATTAATTTCCGTTTAGCTTTCGTTGGAAAAATATAAAATTTACAAGTTTTTATTAGGTATTAGTTTAATGTACCAGATTTATAGCACATCCCGATTGAAGCAGAGGTGTAGCAATTTCCATTAGACTAAAAGTTTATTAACATTATATATTACTCCCTCCATATCTTAATGATATTTCCCCTTTATTTAAATAGTAGTTTTAATCCCGTGCCGAATTAGCACGGGTTCGCTAATTAAACTATTATGTCATAATAAATTATGATATTTTCTTTAAAATTATATTATCATTGCAAAACAAAGTATACAATATAGTAAAGTATCTTTCTTACAATGGAAAGTGGAGAACGGGTGTTAGACAATAATTATTAACTTGTTTCATCAACTAGCCGTATTATGTATACGACAAGAAATAATATTACAACTTATTTTAAACACCATTTTAAAGTGTGTTCGGTCTTATATTTGTATTATAAATAAAACTAAGAAAAAAAACTAACATCATTATATGTATCATAGATGGAAATGAAAATAACAATATTTAATTCGCCTTAACACACTTTTAACTTAACAAAATTTAATGAACATGGTTTTGGCCATGTTAGTAAACCATGTTAGTTTGACGGCTTCCTTAATCGTAAACTCCTAATTAGACTAATATATATCCATGATTCCATATCGCCTCATCTCCTCCCCATGACAAAATGATTTCATCGAGACTCGTAAAATGATGTAACAAAATGATTTTACTAATATGCTCTTACATTCTCCATATCTCCCCATGACATCATCACACCATCTCCATTTTCTTGAAGATACTAATTTTTATTCGTATTTTGTTTTGTGACATTTTGAATATGTATTCCTTGAAGAATTTAGAATATATCCAAGTTTTATTGTATTTTTAAAACTAATTATTCTGTAACTAAATCTAATTATTCCTTGAAGAATTTAGAATATATCCAAGTTTAGATAGCTGTAAATCATGGGGATTCCAATTGGATTGAGAAAGAGATGGAAGTTGTGGCTACTTATAAGGAATTACATGCTGCAAGCATTCAATTTCTTTCCCAAAAAGCCACAGGTAGCTGGATGAAAGATGGTGGTTGCAACTCTAAGTATTTCCATAGTGTTATTCAAAGTCACTTTGTGAGAAATGAAGTTTTATCTGTTAAAGGAGTGAATGGCCAGGAGTGTAATGATCCTAAGGGTATACAGGATGTGTTTCTAGATTATTATAAAGGACTCTTTGGGACTTATCTTTCTACAACTAAGGTGAATGTTAAAATTATTCAGAGAAGGGGAGGTGTATAAGGATTGACATTGTGATATCATGCTTAGATCAGTCACAAATGAGGAGATTAAAGCAGCCATTTTCTCAATTCCTGAACATAAGGTCCGAGGCTATGATGGATAGTCTAGTGGTTTTTTTAAGAAGTCCTGGAGCATAATTGGTGAGGAGGTGTGTGTTGTAGTCAAGGATGTGTTTAAATTTGGTAAGCTTTTAAAGCATTTGTATGCAACAGTTTTAACCCTTATCCCTAAATGTAAGATGCCTAATCAGGTTACTCAGTTTAGACCAATAACTTGTTGCAATGTCGTCTTTTACAAGTGCATTTCCAAGTTTATAAGTTCTAGATTGGCTGAGGTCCTACCTGAGCTAATTAGTATGAATCAAGGTGGCTTCATTCAGGGCAGAAGTATCATTGAGAATATTCTGATATGTCAACACTTAGATAGATTATATAATAGGCAGGCTTGCACAGCTCGTTGTATGTTCAAGATTGACTTAATGAAAGCCTATGATTCTGTAAGCTGGAAGTTTGTTGGTGAAATGCTAGAAGCTTTCAAGTTTCCCAAACCATTCAGAGACCTTATTATGGAATGTGTGACTAGTTCTTCATTCTCTATTTCTCTTAATGGTGAAGTTGTTAGTTTTTTCTTAGGCAAGAGAGGTTTATGTTGGAGTTAGTGTCCTCCACAGTTAGTGTGATAACGTGTATAAATCTCTTACAGGTTCACAGAGTATACTTAGTATTCTTATCAGTTGATTAACGTTTATCAATAACGGTTGGCTTGCTAGAAGTTTGACGTTATTGTCATTTTAATGGCGGTGATTGTAACACCCGGAAATGTACCCTATTTTTCTAGTAGAAATATTTTACGAAATCTTTTCAGCAAATTTAAGTTTTAATTTATAATTTTATGTTCCGAGTCGAATTTAGAATTTCCGAGTTCGTATTTGGAATTTCTGTGAGATTCCATGAAAATACCGTCTTAAGGCGAGTTTGACTTTTCTTGACTTTTGAGTCGAGTTTGACTTTTCTTGAATTTTACGTCGTCTTTGACTTTTCTTGAATTTTAAGTCGTCTTTGACTTTTCTTGAATTTTAAGTCGTCTTTGAATTTTCTTGACTTTTAAACCGAATTTGACTTTTGTTGACTTTTCCTTATAAATCTCATACTACCACTTATTCTATTTTCATTCACACAAACACCAACACTTTTCTTCATCACTAAGAAACCCAAATCAAAAGCTTGCCCTCTTTGATTTCGATCTTAGAATTCGCCTAGAGCATTCGTTCTTTGACGGAATTCACGTAAGTTCGTCTTATTCTTCCCCTCTTAGCTTCCTCTATCCGTATTGGTAATAAAATTACCGTCTTTCTCGCTTTTTAAATTATCCGTCTTTCTCAAGGTGGATGATATTCCTCTTTTATTATCTAATTGTTTGTAGGTGGAGACTAGGAAAGCTTAGTAACCGTATAAAGACGCGTAAAGGTAACGGTGAAGGGTTACTCGGTATCATTTACGTGTTTTGCATGCTTTATATGTTAGAAATCGTATTTGGAATATGATTAGAAGCTTAGGAATCATGTTATGATTTATGATTGTTGTTATTTGATGATTGTTGATGATGAATATTGATTGTTGATAATTATTATAAGTGAATTAGGAGAATTGAAAATGATAGGATTGGTGTTGGTGGTTCTCGGGTAGAAGGGTGTTCCTGGCCGAAGGACCGGCAGCCGGTCTAGTGCCCGGCTGGCAATTTCCTGCACCGACCCTTTTTCGTAGAATGATCATAACTCCTTCGTTACCTGCTTGTTTCGAGCTTGTGACCACTCGTTGGAACCGTAAGAGGATAATCTATCACCTCGACTTGGAATTTCTGCATTCCCATACCTAGAACTCTAGTTATGACCATTTGAAGTAGACCCTTGTTTTGATAGTTTCCAAACTTGTGAGTTTGGTGTTTGGTAGTGTTGTGCTCTGAGCCGGGGTACCGGCCGCCTCCCTCTTGACCGGCCTAGAACACATCAGTAGTGATGTTAGGATTTTGGTGTTGTATTCTGTGCCGGCCCACCGGCCGCCGGTCTACTGACCGGCCTAGACTACATTTCTATGTTTTTGTGAGTTTTGGATTTTTGCCCTGTGTTCTGAGCCGGCCCACCGGCCGCCGGTCCGATGCCCGGCCTGGAACACGGCTGTATGCATTTCCTTTATTTTCTAAAACTCGTGATTTATAATAGTTCGCATGATCCGTTTATCGTATAATTTTACGTAATGTCTTATAATACTCATGTTTTGGATATATGATATCTTTTTCGCATGTATCACATGTTTTGTGACGGTTTTCGATATGTTCCCACTTTTAGTCGGTTTTCACAAATGAGTCGGTTTGAGCACTATTTTGTCTTGTGCTTTGTATCTCATTCCCTTGGCTACCTTTCCGTTCGTAAGGCTGGAATGTCGGAACGGAGAGGTATCCTACTGCTTAATTGCATGTGTAGTGGGCATATGACGACGTTGTTGGGAGTTGAACGCTATGCGTTGTTCGACCCGGCCGTCAAATGTTGTATACTTGCGAGGTGGTGTTATTTGCATGTAGAGTACCGCTTGTTATGAGGCTTGAGCTGTTTTTCCGCTCTTTCGTGAATTGATCTACGACATTTGGGGTATCGGCATATATATATTATAAGCCCGAGTCTGGGATGCGCAACGCTTTATAGCA